>JAPMOR010039859.1:21088-61575 GCA_026543865.1 Argiope aurantia
ACACACACACACACACACACACACACACACACACACACACACACACACATTGAGCTTTATTATAAGTATAGATGACAGTTATCGAAAATATTTTTTGGAAGCAGCTCTGTATTTGCAGTGTGTCATTTTGAGTATTAAAGTGATTTCAAAATATTTCTGTAGGTTTCTCTCCATTTCATAAATTTTTTCTTGACGGATCCTTTCATATTATATACAAACTATTAATAACTTGAAAAATAAATATTTACTGTTGAAAAAAAATACTAAACAATAATCGAAACTCTAATTCAAAACATCAAATAATAATAAGTTTTCACTTGATTCATCTGCCTTAATATTATTTTTAAAACTTTTCTAATCAATAGCAATAATTTCTAATAATAAAAATGCATTTAATATCGTCTCAACGTAAGTGTGGATAATTGTAGCAACTAAAATAATGCAAAAGTTGTTATATTAAAATAATAAAAATTATTTTTAAAAAAGATTAAATTAAATAAAAAATGCATGGAAATAAAACTGATGTTACTGAAATTAGATATTTTTTAACTTAAAAACACATTTATATACTTTTTGAAGTTTATATACTCAGAGACAACTGAGGAAAACCCCAAAAATTTCAACTAAATGTTTTGAATAGAAATCTGTTCCATTTTTTAAAATCTTTTTAATGACCATGTATCAACTAAGAAGTAATTAAATATAAAATTTAGTAAAAAGCCTTAATGAAGGTTTTTTTAGAAAGTTTTGAATTATTTTTACATTATACATGTCACATGACAATATTTACTAACATAATGTCAGTTTAAAAACATCATGTGATAAAAAAATAAAAAAAAATCAAATGCGATTACAACTCTAACAAATTATAACTTTAGTTCGCCCTAATACTTTCAATTAGAAGCCTTAATTCCAAATAGTTTGATTCCTTTCAAAAATTATTTAATTTTACCATTTTCATTCTGATAGAATACTCTTAAAATAAAGGGGAAAAAATGACAACATGAAAAAAATCTTATTCTTTTTTTTTTCTCGTTTATGTAAATATTGTGTTTTTACTGTTATCATCATGGAATATGGAATTATAAAATATGTAATCATTTTTTGGAAATTTCATATAAATTAAGATGACTAATAAATTTTCAGTTTTTAAATTATTTTTTTCTATTCAATTCTTAAAGATTTTGGCGAAAAGTCGGAGTTAGTACCAAAAAATTTTATATTTAAAGAAATCAATGCTTTTCCCGTAAGTCAATAATGTTTTTTTTTATAAATTTAAGTAATTATCATGATTAGAAAAAAATAATTAATGAAATTTAAGTAATTATCATGATCATAAAATAATAATTATAACAGAAATGAATGAGAAAAAAGTAATAATTAGGTAATAAATATGAGTGACACAGAAATAAGTAGATTTAAAATATGTTCCTCAGTTTGACATTCAGCACTGAAAACAAAATAGGCTCTATATGGAAGCATACATATTAATTACCAATAAATAATTAATTTCAGTGTCTCCCTTATAATAATTGTGATTATAGTTTGAAAGAAATATTGCAAATAATCAGATATTACAAATCTGTAAAGGAATTGTAAAATTATTTGCTTTTATTTGGATTTTAATAATTCGTAGCATCTTATAATTATTAAACCAAATAAAATCAAATTTAAACCAAAAATAATTTATTTTGATAACAAAAGAGTAATATTTGCGAAACTTAATCTGCGTTTTTAAATCTGAGGTGCAATAAAAATTGATTTTATATCATCACCGACATTTATATAATCGCAATCAACTTTCTTTAAGTATAATAAATCAACTATCATTTCTAGAAAAGATGCTTGAAATTTTTTTTTAATATCTGAGTTATCAATATTTTATATTAGTTTATTTTTTAATAACTATCTTGTCAAAGAATACCGATTTTTTTAAGGTATTTTATATTTACTTTATATGACAACGGTAAACTATAGTCTTCTAGATATGTATCTTTAAATGTTTGAATCTAAATATTATCTAAAATGCTTGAGATCTGTATTTTTCATCTTGTTTAGGAACATTTTTTAAAACAGGTTTGAAATTTCACAACCTAATTTTCGAAATATTATCTGCTTAAGGTAAACTGTAGTTGAAAATTTGTTAATTTCTATATTAATTGAAATTACTCTTGAATTAATAAATTATGATTCTGCTTTATGTTTTTAAAATATATATTTAAAAATAAAAATAGATTTACTTAGCCTTTTATTTGGATAATTTCAGTTTGTAATAGAGAAATATCTTTACTACTCATAAATAATGCAATTAGTAAGGCTGTTAAAAATATCACTTACGCCATTTAAAACATTTTTTTTTTCAGTTTAAAGTGTATAGCAATGAAATGAGCAGGAATTATTTATTGATCTAGTGCATATAACATATATGCCAAGAAACTTATATTCTATATTTACAATAGTGATTTTAAATTGACTCGAAAAGTGGCATTTACATTCTTCTCACTAATTCAATTATCAATCCGATTATTCATCATTTATGTCTAAATAATAATAACTCATTTAATATTATATTGTATTTTGTATTTAGTCATAACTGTTTTCTATGTAATTATTTAATAATTGCAAATCATGTAAATAACATTGTAAGTACAGTAAGCATTATTTAATATGCATACATAGATTAAATACACATTAGAGAATATTTGTCTGCATATTTGGAATTAAGTGATAATAGGTACTAACACAGATGTGGAAGAACTGAATAAGTTTCTATAATAAGTTTAATTAAACAATTTCATTGAATAAGTTTAATTATGACTACATTTGCAGAATGATTTAAATCATTTTCATAACATTACTTATAAAAATGAAATACAGTTCTTAACCTAAATAAATACTCTTACATATTATTAATAAATTAGATCAGCTTTTATATTTATTAGATCATTCCATTCAGAAACAAATGTTAATCATTGCTATGTTTTTGGAACCAAATTCGGTTTTTAAAAATTTCATTTGTCATTTTCATTACAAGTGATACATATTGTAACTATTCTTGTTCATTATTTTAATTCGGCTTGAAGTCTATATATTTTATGCAACTAAGCCATGAAATTTCTACTCATAATAAAGCACTAGTCTGCTTAGTCTATAATAACCTTGTAGATGATAAATTTGCCTAGAACTCTTCTAATGAGTAGATTAAACAATAAGGAGGGAAAAACAATAATAGCTCTCCTACTGAATAGTCTAATAAGCAAGAGATGTTACCTTTAAATGATCAAAATAAAAAGTGAGACACTCTGTTTCTATGCATAAATAAAATTCTTGAAAATGATTAGTATTCGTATTGTAAAATTCAATTTAAGAACTCAAAATTTTGTTGACAATTAACTTACATATATTTAAAAAACCTTTTAAAAAACCTATTTAAAAAAATCAAAGATCACCTATTTTTTCTAGACTGTTTTTGAAAACAAACATATGATTTATATTTCCATAAATAAAAAAAAAATAATTTAATTTCGAAGAAAGCATTGATATCGATTCATATATAAAAGCACATGTATAGAATGAAAACTATGCTTTACTCTGGAAATGTCTGTAGTGATGTTGCTGAAAATAGTAGTTAACTAATCTAAGTAAGAGAGCTTGTGTAGGTTCCCTACTTAGTAAATGAGATGGTTGAAACTTTTTGTTCTGTTGTGTATAGCTCTTGCAAAAATATCTGTAGAGTATTTTTTTGAATATAAAGTACCTCAGAAGCTGCATAATAGAAGGATGGTAGTACGTAAAAAAGTTTTGCAAGATAACAGAAGTAATTTGCCGACACCCGTCTAAATAATATATATATGCTTCCGACAGAACGTTTCTTTCTTACTTCCAGACAGAACTAGTTTTTTTCTCTTCTTTTCTTTTTTAACTTTCATAATGAGATACTTACAGAAAAATTAAGAACAAAAAGCACTGGAAGCAACTTAGAGATCATTTATTAACCGTATACAATTTAATGTACATTTAGAAAGAATGTAGTACTCAGGTAATACAGAATTATTTAAGTGTGAAAATATTCAACAACCTTTCAAGCAATGACGCGAAATAAATTCTAGTTTAAAATGTAGGTGGAAGAAATAAGCATGAATTTGCGTTTTTGATTTATGCTTTACGATTATTGAATTTCAATTGATGGATAAGAAGGAATATTGATAGGCATACCAAATACATGATATAAAATAATATTATAAAAATATATAATAATAAAACTATTAAGACTCTAAAAGTGATAATTAATAAATCTCCTTATTTGTTATTTGTATTTGTTTAGTTACACTTTTTACGATTAATGAATTTCGGTTGATGGAAAATGGAAACATGGACGAGCATATTAATAATATAATAAACAATGCTTCCACCAAAAAGAATGATTAATAAATGCCATTGTTTCTTATTTGCATTTGCTTACTTATACATTTCACAATTACTGAATTTCAGTGGATGGATAAGAAGAAGCAATTGCTGGGAATATTATACAGTAAAACACAATGCAGCTTCCTAAAGAGTGATTAATAAATATAATATGTTATTTGTGTTTGTTTATATAGACGTTTTATGATTATTAAATTTCGGATAATGGATAAGAAGATGCCTTGATAGGTGCATTAGACATATGTGAATTGAAGCTTTAAACATTATTAATCAACTCTTTTATTTGGTTACAATTAAATTTTATTTAATTAATTTGTATATTATTCTGCATTTTTTCAGTTCGAATTTTTTTAAACATAATTTGATGAATTTTTCCATAATATTGTAGATAATTGCAATGTATTTAATTAAGTTGAATCGGTTGAAGTTGAAACGACTTTTTATTTATTTCTAATATCAATTGAAGTAAATAAAAGTTAAAAAAAGTTTTAAATAAAAATGCAAGATGTTAGAGAATAGTAAACAATTGTTCTATCATGCAGTATACAAATGTTATCATATATTCAACTAAATATAAGGTAATATTGATTGATAAGAATGGAGTTTCAGTGTTCCTAAAACGGTGCGTGATTCATATCAAATTTTTGATTTTCCTTGTTAACATGTATCGTGAAGTACAAACAAATGCTAAATTATACACAAAAAAAAATGAAAATGTGCCGAAATAAAATTTTTTTTTAAAATTAAGTTAAATTTTCATTTTTCATTTTAACATATTTTTATGCAAAATGTTTATAGATGTAAAATGTGAGAGAAATTAAATATTGTTTTTCTATTTGCTTTGGTAGGACGTAAGAAAATGTATGGCGATTTTTAAAAATTTTTTGAAAGTAATTTAAAAAATACTCATTTTTATCTCAGGATGAGATGGAAAAATTGACTTCTTCAAAATATTTTCAATGACTTAAATTCTAAAATGAACCCCTTACATTGGCATGTAATAGTTTACTAATACAAGAAATTGCGACGGAAGATTCTAATCTCTCGCATCAGATTAAAAAATAGGTATTCATGAAAATACTTTACAAAATTGAATAGTATTCTCAGATTGAAATCTGATACTAAATGTTTTATTCAAAATAAAACACTTTATTTTGAACATTGCATAGATTGAAGAAAATTTATCTGGATATAGTAACTGTAAATATTTGAAAAATTGTCTGCCAAATAGTTTCACAAAAAATGCTAATAATAGTAAGAAAACATTTCTTTTCTGAGTTTCTTGAAAGGTATTCAGTAAAAATGCATTTTGAAACATATTTATTATTAAAAAAGGAAAAAAAGGTATGCATTTTCATCTAAAAAAGATTATATATAATATTTTTGTTCTTTTATCACAATATTTGTTAGTTTGAAATTACAAAAAAAAATATTTCATTATAAATTAATAAAAAGACAATATATAATATTTTAAAAGACAATTTCAACTAAAATGAAGAATATTTAGTCTCGAATATTTATTTAAAGTCTCAAGTCTATAAAGATGAATTATTTTCTGTTTATCTGAGTAATTTTCTTTAATGTCATTTTTCGATTTAAAAATGCAAAATTGTGTCAACAGTAAATAGAATAAATTTTGTTTAAATGAAAGTAATTCCTTTTCTGATTATTTTGTGCTTCTTTTAGCATTTAAATTAGAGGAATTTATTCAGTTTTCAACGAGATTATGTTTTATGAATTGTAACTCTGTAAAGATACTTTTAAAGACATTTTTTCATTAATTCTTCCTAAACAAAAACACGAGCGATTTTCTTATTATTTTAAATCACACATATTAAGTATCTAAAACGTAACTCACAACATATCTGCGTGTTTTATGATCAAATACTCTAATTTCACAACGATATATTATTTACATCCAGTTTCAAAACAACCTCATAAAATTTAGATGGCTATTGTCTATCGTTGTAAGTTTGTATCGTCATTATATTATTCTTATAATTATTATGATTATACAAAAAATTCAGATTAAATATAAAAATACGTATTAAACCAGCTATCGTATATTTTGAAAAATTTCTGATAGAATCATGATTTTATCAGTTAATTAAATGATATAAGTTAAAAAAATGTTATCGACTTGTGTAGAATTTTAATATATACACAATTTTTAATTCATTGTATTTAAATTGAATCTCTGCAATATTTTAAGTCTTCGAATACTCTTTTTCTGAGCTCCAAATTTAATTTCCTAATTGATAATCCATTCCTAAAATTTAATCCATTTGAGATGTATATATTCCATGCTCACATTTTACCATCATATGTACAAAAAAAATCAACATTTTGGTTAGTAACACTTACGTTTTGATACAGACTCTTGATTTCTAGTTAAGAACGATAATTTTAAATAGAAATAGCCAATTTCTCCAACAAAAACACAGCACGATACAGAATAACCAAAGCAAAGAATAACCAATGAACTATAAATGTCACTAATAGTTAATTGTTCATTCTCTTTTGTTTCAACTGTATGCTTTGATACTAACGACGACATATAAAACCATTCATCACTTTTAAGTTTTTCAAACAATCCAGAGTTCCAAATTCTTGATATAACAATATTTAATTTTCTTGTACAGCAGAAACCTTTTCGAACACCGATGGCTAATTTCCACGAAGCAAAGACATCATTTGAAATTTCCATTGGATTATATGAAGCCACCAAACCATTGATCATCTCTAGCTTGAAACGAACATTCAATATTGCTGTGTTTCTAAGTTTCACTTTTCCTTTTGCCAGGTCAGATATGTTGAAAAACCACTTATTGGTTTCAACGGCATTTCCTAAGTATACAAAATGATCCATTGGATCAAGGCTAAGTGACTTTGGTATTGTTGATCCTATTTCAGCCATACACTTGTAGGATCCACTCCTGAGTGCTTCGGACAACTCTCGAAACGTTCGTATTGGTTGTTGATGCAAAGGCAAAGTCATAAAAGAAAGGAGTGTGGAAGAATAACCAAAAGATATAACCACAGTGAAAATCAACCACAAAGAAAACAAGATTCTAACTAGCTGAGAGTTAAGGTTTATGAATGTAGGTAATCTGATTGTAGAACCAAATAATTCCAAAAGTAATCGAGAATATGGATATTTCGTACTTAATAAAAAATAAAACAATCCGGAATATATTATAACAGACAAAAAAGTACATATCCAAGTATATAAATCAAATGGCTGGAAGATATCATTTACGTTGTCCAAAACTCCTGGTTTTGAGACA
Organism: Argiope aurantia; assembly: GCA_026543865.1. Taxonomy (NCBI): domain Eukaryota; kingdom Metazoa; phylum Arthropoda; class Arachnida; order Araneae; family Araneidae; genus Argiope; species Argiope aurantia. The sequence continues at coordinate 28,801 of JAPMOR010039859.1, forward strand.
ATAAAAGTTACATCCTGAATAGTATAGGGTGAGGTGAAATCAATAGCTTCCATTCTGTCTTCGGATATTGTAAGTGTGCTTAAAGCAAGATCAACTTCTTTTCTGTGCACCATACCGACCAATCCAGTCCAGTTTCCGTTCTGCATTCGTCCCCAATCTCTCACTCGAGGACTGAACAACTGGTAATTGAATTTCAAAGCTGATGATAAAATATCGAGGAGTTTACCTTCAACACCAGAAACTTTGATATCATTATTCTCCTTATTTATTTCAAACATATGCTTTGAAGGCAAAACGGCTATAAGAACTTCTGAAGGGAATTTCATCACTCCCAAAGCAAACACATCGTCCAACAGCCTTTATTCTTTTTTCATACTTCCGAATTGCTAGAGGACAAAACGACACAGACAAACGGTGCTAACGGCATTGTTAAATGGCAAACGGTAAAAAATTGCTTTTCACACAGCAGTTGTTATTTTAATTATCAAACAGTTTTACGTTGGAGCAAATGTTATTTAGATAAAAAAAAGGCTCCTTTCAGTAAATACTTTTTAACCGAAATGTGACTTTTCGAAAACTTTCTTTCTTTATTTTACATTGGATAACTAATCAGATAAAACCCAACAAGCGAAAAACAAATAACTGGAAAGTAATGTTCCCAGGGCAACAACTGCCAACAGAAACAAGTAATTGTTAATAATTTATTTGGGAAATAACATCTCATTACAATTTTCTCTAATTTAGTGTTAAGCATTGCAACTTTTCTTCTTTTTTTCTGAAAGTTAACTTATTCTGTCAAAACCTTTGCGTGATACTTATTTTACCTAGTTGGAAGTTAGAAAAGACTAATTGAATAATAAATATGGGTAAAAATGACTGAATGTTGTACTCAAAATAAATATTGATATATAATTAAAGAAAAGAATATAAATTATTGTTACGATCAGTGAACACAAAAGTAAACATATTATTGTAAGTAGAAAAAAAAATGAAAATAGTTACTTAAGTGGTGTACCCCCCCCCCCTTTCTGCTGGCGTAAACATTTTACACTCGCTTAAAATGTATAATTTCTAATGAAAGAAACCGATAATTATATCAAATTGTTGCAATAAAAGTAAAAATTTAACGGAAACAAGAAGCTATTGTTCAACCATTTTAGAATGCAAATGTTTTATGTGATATTCATCTGTGTTTATTTTATTTTTAAATTTGACTATGAATTATATAACAATGATAAATGCGTTAATAAAAAATATTTGCTCATCTTATTAAAATTTCAATAACTAAAATCAAAGAATTTTATTTTACAATATCATTTAAAATAATTTTAAATTTTATTAAAATAGTGAAAAGTTTAGAAGCATAAAATTGGTAACATGAAAAAGTATATTTATAAATATTAAAATAATTTGAAAATAGCTTTTGTACTCTAATATAGTCTGAAATTATTCAGTGAAAGCGTAAAAGGTTTTTGTATTCAAAAATTCTACAAAAATTTTAAAATACAATTCTTAGATAATTCTCCTTGCATAAAAAATTATATAACACTTTTGATACTTCTAAATTCAATAGTTTTCAATGATATACATTTCAAATTATTTTTTATCATGCTGTTACTTAGTATATTGTTATTATTATTATTATTATTATGTTATTATTATTATTATTATTATTATGTTATTATTATTATTATTATTATTATTATTATTATTATTATTATTATTATTATTATTATTATTATTATGTTATTATTATTATTATATTATTATTATTATTATTATATTGTTATTATTATTATTATTATATTTCTCTGCGGAACATTAAATGAATGTCCAGTCAAATTTGATGATAGTTCTATAATTAAAAGCTTTTATAATCATTAATTAATTCTGGCATGATGACTGATTAATAATTCGAAGCTTTAAAGTGCAAACACTTGACCCCAGCTTGTGATGAAGTCTGGCATTTTCCACAATCGCATAGCTTATTAACTTGTTTATAGTATTTTAATAAATTATTGTAACTCTCACTCATAATGAGATTTACAATAATAAGTTAAAATCTAAAATGTGATAGAGACAAAGTAAATGGAATATTTGGAATAATATTAGTGTTACAAAACTAAGGTTGTGTTACGCTAAAAATATAAAGTCGAAAAAAGGGACAGTTGCCCATTGAAAACCTGATTTATTCAATTTTAAAGCAATATTGAGGAATTGGCCTTTCATTCTAGAACATTCGAAATTGTTATTTACCTTGTTTATTTCAAACTTTAGAAACATGAAAATTTTTGTTGGGATTTTCATCATTTCCAATTTAGAGAGCACTGTTCAGAAAATTTTTATTCCCTTTTCCTGTTAGTATAGTGGTAACCGTTTGATCAGCTGGAGTTTCTAGTGCAAGATACATGCCTATCCACTCTCGTATAGCATCAACCAGAGTTACAGACATAAATTAAAATGTGAAAATTTGATACAACATTTCAAATATAAGGACTAAATATTGTGTGACAAAATAATCAGAATAAATAACCCTTATAAAAAATGAAATAAAATGCATGAAGACAGTGCCTTTCAAGAAATTTCACTTATTTGGATTAGGAGATTTTGTAATTAAAATATGAATGTTTAATAATGAAGTGCCAATAAACAGCGCACTCAATATTAATTAGAAATAAGGCCTTTAACCAAAATATAAAGGATAATAAAATCAATGTGGCGTATTGTATACACGAGAGAACGATTTCCAAACTGATGGTTTTTGTGCGTGAAATGGTATGATAAAATTGAATTTCCAGTATAAATGTATGCAACGAATTAAATGCGGTCAATCTATTTTATTAATAATGTTTGATCGCCTATAGAAATTACTGAATTCAGATTTCTTCAATATGAATAGGAGTGTCATCATGAGAACATTATTTAAGCACGCTAATGTAAAAAATAAATGAAAAGAAAGTACTTAAAGTTTGATAATTTTGCATTTATAAATTGAGGCAATATACATTTAAATTGAAAAAAGTCAAACTATTGTAGCTTCGACTGCCTTGTTACTTTTGCTATTAATTCATATTACCAGCTATTCAATGTATATAATTTTTTAAAATCAAGGTTGTTGCGTTTTGATTAAACATTAAAATAGATAATCAAGTAAATTCAATTTAAGAATTGTTTCTGTAATAATCATTCATAACTAGGAAAAATGCAACATAGACTAATTGTATTATATTGAGCTATAATTCAAATACACTATCATATATTTAAAAAAACTGCATCATGGTTTAAAAAGTTTTTGCTTTTAATGATTTAACTTTTATAGATTTTGTAAGGTTAAGCAAAATTTAATATTTTCATCGCTGTATTAAACTTTATAGATAACTGATTACTTCTGTCAAGTATTGGTATTTAAGTATCCTTTCCTTATTTTCTCAATGTTATCCATCTAATATTATTCAGTCAGCTAAAAATCTATTTTTAAAATTCATACCTTCGTAAAAATTGATTTTCCTTGTCCCTCCACTAAGGGAATGAAAATTAAATTATGCAACAAACTAAATTTCGATTTTTTTTAATTTTTGGAACTATATTTTATGTATTTTACAATAAATATAATTTAAAAATTAAGTAATTTATCCTCATTTTAACATTAAAATAATTATTTCCAATATTTTTATAAAAATTAAATAAGGAAGTACACGAATCAAATAAATAAATATTTATCTGTTTTTATTAAATAAGATTTCTGTATCAACTTATTGCCTTTTCTTAAATGGACGTCTCATTTTCAATTTTTTTTATTACTATAATTACGTTTTCTCATTAAAGTTCCGGGAAATCAAAAGTAAATTTAATGTCTATTTTCACATTTACTGCGATTTTTAGGTCAGCCATGTATTCTGGGTTTAAAAATTAAGAAAAACGAAAAGAATAACTCAAGGCAATTTTGGCACACAGTGCTATTTTTATATCAGTGTTACTACATTGTTGATAAAATTGTAATGACAGCGAGGAAAATCACGACATTTACTGTCTACAATCTTCATATCGTGGAACATGCGTGCATGATGGTTTCCTTTCAAGTTCCTTTTCAATTATTCAGTGTGTGTTGACCATTTGCATCATTTTCCAGGTATAAAATTTTATCATTTAATAAATGTTGATGCTATGAAAATATAAATATCTTCACACTAATTGCGTATTTAGTTTCATGACTTCGTTTATACAAAAAAAGGAGGGGTTATCACATAGTTGTCAAGTCAATCTCATATTATAAGTTTGATGATGAAATTATTGGATATGAAACAAACAATTTTTATCAAAAAAGTTTGAAGTTTAGCGATACATTGTATCAAACTTTTGAAACCTGATTTATAGAGAAAGTTATAAAAAAATAGTATCGTTATAAAATAAAGTTTTTAGAAAGTTATAAAATTAAATTTGTAGTTCTCCCTTAATGGTACGTACGTAGTGTTAGAACTATAGACCTATAGATGGTACGTAGTTTTAGAACTATAACAGTGAAGATGACTATAAGTTTCTATTTTGCTGCGAACTATGGTAATTTTACCCCAGAGAAAGTAATTGAACTAATGTATATTCTTTAGAGCTTTGCAAATTTTATTTTAGAGGTCTTTCTTCTAAAAAAATGATTTTGCTCAAATCTTCAAAAGCTTAAAATAATACAAAATCTTAAAAATAATACAAAATATAATAGTTTTTTTTTACTTAAACTCCTTCAAGACTTTTAGGTATTTTATGCTTTTGGGGTTTATCTCATTAATCATTTTACTACAATGGGTATATAGAAGCTTGTTTTGATTATAAATATTTCCTTCCTCAGAATTTCTAATTAAATTCCAACTAAAAATAGGTACAAAATAAATATTTCTATTCATAAGTATAGAAATTTATTCTACTGGTGATTATTATTATTTGGAGAATCATTCTATTCTGATGATATCAACTGCTATTATTTTATTTCGAATTTAAAATCTTGCATCCTGCACTTACTTTGATCAAGCCTTCAAAAGCGTGGAATAAAACATAGTCTTAGAAATAATAAAAATGTACTAGTTTTTACTTCTTAAACACCTTTAAGACTTTTATTTTATGCTTTTTCGCTTATTATTATAATTAATCGGGTTATCTCATTAAGCAGTATTCTACAACGGAAATATGTGTGCATTTGATATTTGATTAAAAATATTTCTTTTATTAGAATTTTTGTTAAAATTAAACACAAAATGAATATTTCTATTTATTATTTTAACAATTGGATATTCTTTTTGGAAAATTCCTTTATTCTGATAATATCAAATGCTAATATTTTATTCCGAATTCAAAATATTATATTTTTGAATAGCATAAGAGTTTTCGGAAAATGCAAATTCCATTTCAATGCCTAAATATTATTTCTCTACTCTTTGTACTACAAAAATAAGTATAAAACATGTATAATGTTAATGACGTCAAAGAATTTGAGCTCCACGAACTTCTTGAAACTATTTACTTTACTTAAACTGAATGCATCCTAAAAACTTCTCTTCATTTTTTTAATCCTGGGGAGATTTCTTTCAATTCTTCCTTCGCAATTAAATTTTTCGTTCTAGGTTTCTCTTTCAAAACAAAAATAAATTTTGGTCAGTTTACTTAGCAGGAAATACGCTTTTAGCTCTTTTTTCTTCCTAAATACAGACTTTGAGAGTATACCTTTACTTCTTCGAGTTTTAATTATAATAGAAAGGCTGAAACTGTCCTCTATTCATTCAGATGTTTCAACTTTTGTTCATTCAGATGCTACAAGTTTCAAAGAAATCTTTTATTCTCCTGGTTTAAAATTTACATGAGAAGTTAAACTAAAGGATAACATTGTTGTTAAAAGGCTGTTATTAGAAATAACTGGAATTAGTACAAGTTTAAACTGTACAATTTTTGAATAACTTTCGATTTTAATTTTATCACAATGAATAGCACCAGAGAGTCATTTGGAACAGAGGAATAAATGCTTTGTTACTAAGACCCTCATTATGGAATTAGTAGTATTGATATACTATGATTATTCAGCAACAATTTTATAAAGGACTATTATTAAAATGATAAACTGAGACATTGATAAATATTTTTGATACTACGTCTCATAAGAAAGGAAAGATTTTTCTTATGTTACGTGAATTAATTTTTTGGTCAGATTTTTTTTCTAATATGTTTTGAAAATAATATTGTTTAGCAATTCCATGCTAACAGTTTTTTGCTTCAAACTTGAATAAAGAACAAAAATAAATCTTTCAGCAGTGAATTGTCAAATCGAAAAACCAAAAACATACTAGTTTACTCTTTGTTTCTCCGAAAGAATTAGTTCTTTCAGATCCATCTATGAGTAAATACTTATACCAAATATCAAAATATTCCGAAAATGAGGAGAACAACTTTAATACCTTGGGAAAATCTTACATCAATTCATAAGCTTCGGACTTCTTAAGCTTAATTCAGGACAAATGGACATAGGCTGTCGTATCACTGAGTTTAGTTTTAATTATTATCTAATCTCAAATGATAATCTAAACATATTAGAAAAAAATTACCTACATATTAGGTAAATGTAGATATATGTAGGTAAATAAATGTAGGTAAATTACCTACATTTATTTACCTACATATTCTAACAGTATATATATAGTTATTATGACGTATCTCATATATCGACCATGACTGAATAAGGCTTAGAAATGAATCAATTAATTTCCAAGTGTCATTAGACAGCTTTTGAAATTTTTAATAGAATATGTTTAATAATGAAACTCAAAATTGATAATATTTAAAATATTTAAAATTAATAATTACGCTAAGCGTCATATTATTTCGTTAATCCCCACAGCAAAAATAAATATCCCAAAAGAAATACAATTGCATGACTTGAAGGAATTCAAACTCATACTGGCATATCATCATTCAACCATTATACTCTCCAAATGCGAAATTCACAGCTTTTCAAGAATAAACATTGCATTTCGAGTCTTATTATTTTATTTATATACCACACGCACCTTCAGTTTATTTATTTCAATCTTTAAATAAATACTTTTAACAATATTTTGAAATGAAACCACTTTATGGAAAAAAGATTTATTTTCATTCTTTTAAACTTTTAGATTTCTTATAAAATCAATCGCTGTCAAAGATCCCCAAACGTATAGACGTTACTTATCGAAAAAATTAACAGCCTCAAATAATAAATTAAAATTTATCTGTTTAAAAAATTAAAACGTTCCCTTAATTATTTCGATATTCTCACTGGAAACAAGAATGTAAAGGGTTATATAAGAATAAGTTATAACTTTTATTATTTAAATCATTTAACATTCACTTTTAAATCCCTTAAGGGACATTCAAGGCATAATAATGAAGTAAAGCATTTTCCACTCATCAGAACGTTTATATTATTATGTACCCCAATTAAAACAAGAAAGCTCTTTAATTGAAACATAAGACTGCACTGAAGCAATTTATTTTCATAGTTTATAAGGATGTAAATAATTACATTTATCAGTTCGAGCACAAATATAATAAATCTTCTGTAAAGTCATGTTTGAAATTGAATCGCTTTAAAAGTAGCTATAAATTGTGATGAAGTTGTACCAGCTCTGAATATATTCTAATTAAAACGAGTTTTAATTACGTAGAACAATGCAGATATAGTTAGTCTATGAAACAGCGTATCAATAGAATGTGAAGTGGCATTACTTTAATTAAGATAGAGTAGGTGACTTCACAAGTTATTTAATCCTTGACGCTTATTAAAAAGTTTGATGATAATATTAAAATCAGAAACATTCTCAGCTAGTCCGCGACGTTCAAATTTATCTTCATCAATGTCAAGTACCAAAATTGTAAAACGCTGACTTTATAAGCCTTTACGTACTGATTGATACATTTATACATATACAATACCCCAAGTTATATATTTGCTGGATTTCAAATAAATCTATACTTATAATAAAGCTCAATGTGTGTGTGTGTGTGTGTTGGCGCTCTACAGACCAGACCATTCAACCTACAGCTACCAAATTTGGCACGTATATACCTTGGAGGCCGGGAATGTGCACCTAGGGGTTATTTTTTCGAATTTTTAAATAGAATTTTATTTATTTAAAAATTAAGCGAAATTTTGACGTGTTTCTGCTATAACTGCCGAAAATATTACCGCACAAAAAAGATTTTTACATGAAGTTAAAGATAAAAAAATTATCTTTTAAATGATACTACTGTTTTAATCTTAAAATAAAATTTCTATTTTTAATGAATTTTTAAATAAATATTTTAACTATGTTTTTCAATAATTTTTTTCGTCAAAAATAAAAATGAGGATTAAGCACGTTTCCCATTCATGAGAAAAAAATAGCTTTTTTCAAAGTGTTGCCATCACATTGATTAAAGCTCTAACTGAAAATAAATTAAATCTTTTTGGAAATGAAATCTGCAAAAATATAATTTTCGGCAAGTGTCTGTAATAAATGAAACAAATATGAAATATTATTTTTTCTAAAAAATAAATTCAAGAAAATTATTTTATGATCTATTACACTCTCTATACAGGATGTTTATTCAGTCCCGGATCCTTTTTGATATTTAATGACTCATAAAATAATGAAGATGTAAACAAACTTATGGCATTTATTGATGGAATAACTCATATATTTCCCTTTTCAGGTTTGAATATTTTTACTTTTGCAAATATCGTCTGCGCGTGTTTTTAATTTCAGATAATTTCATTTTCCAGTCTAAATATCTGTACTTTTCTAAATATCGTCTGCTTATTAATTGCATTTTTCTCTCTTTAGTTTTTGGTAACTATTGAAATGTTATGTTTACTTTTGATGTGTTTCTTCTATGAAGTACTTTTGTATGTGATGTTTTATTCGATCGGATATTAAGGAGAATGCATACACCACAAGAGAAAAAACAGATTTTATGGTGGTCATAGAGTTAATTTCCAATCAACTAAATCACTGACTTTTAAGAGTTAATTTCAAATCACTTAAACTGACTGATTTATGAAGATTTGAATATCACTATTCAGTAAAAAAAGGATAATTTTAGATTTTTCATCGATCGTTTCAAAGAAAATACGCCAATAAGCGCGCAGGTTTCTCAAGATTAATTGGCCTAAGATTATGAAAATGGTGAGTTTTTCTAAATTTTTAACATTTAAAACTTCTTAAATAAGTCTTAGTTGATCGTGGAAAATAGAAACATTCATTCATTTATTTAAAATTTGGTGTGTCCAGAATATTTCTCAGAATATGATACCTTACTGCATTAAATTTAGACTTCATAATTTTTGAAATAAATTTATAAGCAGAAACAAAATATTATTATTGATTTCATTTCAATCCTTTTGAAAGCAAAACTAAAAACTGAATTTTATGCTGAATCTCAGAAATTTTTGTTGAATTATTGTTTGAGATATTACATAAACTATGAAAAATATTTTGTAGTTAACATAAGACTTAAATACCGAGCGATTCTGTTTGCAATACTCATATTCAATAATAATAACAATTAATAAATAACAATGAAGATGATAAATAAAATAAAACGCTTGGTTTTATTAAAAAATATCTTAATATTAATTGCAATTTCGTCATTTACATTTTTAATTAAAGTTGGAGTTTTACCGGAAATGGCAACAAATTAGCAAAATATATATAGTAAATTGAACGAAACGATCTAAACAGTATAAGTTTGGTATGACTATCAAAATTTGAAGATTAAAAATGTTTTATTTGAAAATCCTTTAAAAGACCAGTTACTTAAAATATTTATGCGGTAATACTGGCGAACCGGCTGGTCGCCAAAGGCGGCTAGTATTAAATAAAATTACTTATAACATGTATAAATTTCATTTCAGTTTTGCTCTGAAATAAAATTAGTTATTTTGTCGTCATTTATTTTATGCACACATTAATTGATATACCCTAATGCATTAAGAAATAACATTGCTTGATTTAAAATAAATATTAAATAGAATTATTTATAGCGTGGATAAATTTCATTTCAATTTTGCTCTAGAATAAAATTAGTTACGTTGTCGTCATCTATTTTAATCCTATTAGTTGATATACCCCATATTTCTTGGAAATTAATTAATTCCATGTATGACTCATCATATATTCAAGTTAATGTAGTTCTCAATTTTGAGTTTTATGCTTTATAAAAAATAATAGTACAATAATATACGAGGTAAATATATGATACAAAAATAGATAATTACATGATAAATGCAAAGGATGATATACTAAAGTCACATTATATTAAACAAGAATAATTTTACTTATAAGCTAGTTTTTTTTCTTTCATCGAATTTATCCCAGATTACAATTTGATCCTATACTTATACCAGCGTCATTTGATAAATGCAGATATCTTAAGAAGAAATTTTCATTTTGCCATTCATGACATATTTTGACTAGTCGTTTTAAACGACGAATTGCTTCGCTTGAAATGCTATTAAATTTCAATTTAATCGTTAATGTTTTTTTTTCAGGATTCCTTGCACATACTATGTTTTAGCATCAAATTTGCACCAGACATTAACAATCTCTCTCCTAAGATCAAGTACCTCATAATACAAGGATATTAGATTTTCTCTTTCAAAGAGAATAAAAATTCTTTAACCCAGTATTCTTAAAAGGTTGATTTAGAAATGTTAAAACTGCTTAATTGATTTGTGTATGTTCATATATCTTTCGAAAGTTTTCTGAAAACAGCCTTCTCTCAAACCCACCTAGAAGGAAATATCAAGTATTCTGCTTCTCCTGAAATGAAATATATTAGACAAATTTCAAACTCCGAGACTAAAATGTGTTTGATTCTCATCAGTGAAGTATAAGAATATAAAAATAAAAGTTAATTCATTTCTTTTTAATTTTTGTCCATTTCTTTTCGTCTGCCTCTTCAACTATAACATATTTTATTGCATCTTTAAGTTTATGTACTGATGTTTGGACTTTTTACAATGCCAAACAAAATATATGCTATTTTAAAGTTGGAAAATGAACAGTATGAAGTCGTTCGTTTGCTTAGTGTACCTCAGCAAATAGTGTCTAAATCAATATATCGTTTCAAAGAGCTTGGCATTGATGGTCAAAGGCCAGGAAGTGAACTAAAACGTATGGTGAACTCTTTCAGTAGTCGTAAGGTTATCAAAAGGCGATTTCAATGAAATTCGAAGGTTTCGAAGGTCGATCACTGGTGAAGTGGAAATAAGGGACCGATCAGTGCAACGAATTGAGAAATCAGAATTCGATTGAAGCCTTACAAGATTCAGAAATTTCAGCTTCTCACTGAAGAAAACAAACTCGCATGCCTCCAAAGACACCGAAAACTTTTGAAACTAATGAGGAGCTCTTTATCGAAACAACAAAAGTCGTAACTCCTAGAAATATAGCTTCTGCTTTGTAGGCCCACTAAGCACTTCAGCACTTTCTGAACATTGCAAAAATCCAAAGTCGGTCAGTGCCTGGGGCGGAATTTGCAAAAGCTACAAAACATCTCTGGGTTTTGTGGAAGATGGAGCTAAAGCATGTCAAAAAGTGTACCAGTGGGACATTTTTGAAGTTTTTATATTTCCGTGGTCCCAAACGCACTTCGGCAATGTTAAGTGGAAGTTTCAACAAGACTCTGCATTAGTTCAGAAAAGGCTAAAAAGACTGAAGAATAGTGGGAGAAAATTTTCTTTGATATCATCTGGAAAATGGGCACAATAGTCGCCAAATCTCAATCTCATGATTAAAGTCTATGGTCAGTTTTGGAGTCTAGGGTTTGCACTAAACGACATAAAAGTTTGAACTTTCTAAAGCAATGGCTTCTGCGGGATTAGGATAGATTAAAGGAAGAAGACTTGCGGCATACATAAAGCCTAGTAAATGTATTATTATAGATTCGGGTTTCTTTCGATATGTTAGTGGATAAAGAAACACAATCAAGAAGCCTCAGTAACAAATGACCATTTTTATTCACACGAAGACAAGAACACGCCGACGACAAATATACAGCCGAGATGAACACATGCAACAAACAGTAGCTAGCAAGTAGTGATCGGTAGTAATAAAAACCATAGCACACACCACTGTCTCCACGCTTCAGCTGTATCCAACTGCCGACTCACTACTACACGACTGGTTCATCTACACTCGATGCTGCTTATATAATAAACACTAGGATCTGTCACCCAGCTCAGTTCACGAATTGCTTGAACTCCACTAAACGTCTGCGGTTCGCTGGACTAATACAACTAATTGGCCGTTGACTCGGTATGCGACTTTAAACCTCTCGACTACTTTATACACAATTCTGTACACAACTGTCTCCAGTTTATACTTCCGGCCTTTTATAGTTCTCGGAGCCAGACAGAGAAGTTTCTGGGACAATCAGGCATATCTCGGTTCCTATTGGTTGTATTGCCAAAATACAGGAGGATTCAAGTATTATCTATTTTGCTGCCAAAGTTGTCGTCGCCAAGTCGCCAAATGGTCTCCAAGTTTGTCACCAAGCTCTGGGATCACTGATTCAGCATCCAACAGAGCTCACCGTAAAACGGTCTTCTAGTGATTGAACTAATCGTGTTGAGAAGCAACATTACAGATTTGTATAAATATGGAATACAGAAAGGTCCAGAAGAAGATAAACGTTGAAGATAATATTAAGATAATACAAGATTTGAAACGTTCCAGCAAGCATAACTATTACTTTGACATAAAATTCTATGACATAAATATATATAAAATACTAACATACTATGACATAAATGTATATAAAATACTAACATACTATCACATAATAAAATACTATAAAGGATACTATGATATAAAATAGGAATAATGAATAAATAATAGATTCTAACAAAAATGGAATTACAAATAATTGTTCTAAATTATTTTTAACATATGAATAATCCATCGCAAATAATGGCTTCAACTTCTAATTTCAATGAATCTTGTATTTCTTTAAATTTTTTACAAATTCTTGTTAAAATATATAGTTTACATGAGTCTTCACTTTGCTTTGTCAAGCAGAAATGTCCTTTTGTACATTTTTAAATGAAGTAAGAAACAAAAGAGGCGAACATACTTCAAAGGGCTCAAAATTTTTTATAAAATAGTCACAAAGGGACACAGAATATTATTCGTACATGTATTATTTCTTTTATGTTCATTTAAAAATGTCCAGGTATCTACCTAGTTCTTCCTTTGATGCTTTAAATTATATATCGTCAGGAAGTGCGAAAAAGAAAACTATTATCCAGTTACTAGAAATGTTTGTACAAAAGAGCAGGTAGAATTTATTATTTCCAAGAAAAATTACGGAGCAAATGAAAATATACTATAGTAATCAATTCAAGCAAATAATCTCATAAGGGCGTTGTGTTATAATGTGTAGATATATTTAGAAGCGAAAAAAGGTTTCATGATTTCTACCAGATAGGTATATTCAGTATCATTATAAGCAATTGCATAATTTATACCATTAATTTCGGAATAAGTTTCTATTTAAAATCATTTTTTAAATTATAAATTACATACGTTCTTTTATAATTAAATGATTGGATGATAAATTAGTTTAATTCATTCTGAGAAAATGAGCTTAAAGTGAGCAGTTTCACTATATCACATTGTACAATACCTACTCGAATCGATAAAAAATATTATTTTGCTCTTTGAAATTATTAATTACGAGGGGGTGGTCCGATAATAAAATTATAGGCAATTGTTTCATGAAGTGTGTAAGAATAACATTGGAGCAAAATGCATCATTTGATACGATTAGAAGTATAGTACGTTAGACTAAAATACCCTTCTGTTCAAGATGCAATTGTGTTTGCTGGAAGTAAAGAAATAGGGTTTATATGAAACGAAAAATCGTATGGTTCATTTTATATTGCCGCAAAATGCATCATTTGATACGATTAGAAGTGTAGTATGTTATACTAAAGTGTTCATTTGCTCAAGACGCAATTGATTGCTCTGAAATGGTTTGTATAACCTCAAAATGTATTACTTAATGCGATAAAAACTGTAGTACATTAGTATAAAATGACTTTTTGTTCAAGACTCAAATGAGTTTGCTGAAACATGGTTTGCATTAGCTCAAAGTGATGATATCAGAACTTTAGTACATTAGAATAAAATGTATTTTCGTTTAAGACTCAAATGGCTATACTGGAAGTAAAAAAACAAACCTGTATAAGTACAAAATATGGAAAGTTTACAGGTACCTGCAATTACCAGATATTTTTAAACTGAAGGTGGAGAAATTTCAGAACAAAATTCATTGCCGTTGGGATAATGTTTATGAGTGAGTATTTTAAGACAAAATAAAGACAATGTTTGTTCCAAAAAATTCAAAGTTGGACTGAAATATTTGAAAGATGATCTATAAAAGTAAAAAAGCATATGAAAGACGTGCGCTCCTAGATAACAATCATTGTTAAACCCTTTCGGATTGTCATAGATTCAAAACTCCAAAGAAATGTTTGTAGAAAAAATACTTTGATATTCGGAAGAATATGCAAAATACCTTTATGAAATACTTTAAGTAATTTGAAAACATAAATACTCTGAAAGGATGCTTAAGGTTTACGTATACAATGTCCAGAAATAAGAAAGATATTTTTGTGAAATGAATTAAAAATTTTCATGAATTATAACCTTGTGCTGAACCTTTCTTATCGGAACATCTTTATATTTTGTCCAATATTTTTTTTATTAAAATATTACTTGTTCTTACATCAAAACTTAAATTAAGTATTTTGTTTCCATTAGTTCTTGAGTTGTCAAATTCAAAGTGTCTTTTAAAAAAATATTTCTTTTTCGGAATGATTAGAATAGGTAGAAATGCATTATATTGATAGATTTTTCATAACTTAAAACATTTATTTAGTTTTTTTAAGATTATTTAATGTCTATTTTTTAATATATTTAGTAAGTATGAACACCAGCGAATTAGAACATTAGTTGAACTTAATTCTGCATAGTAAGCAATGGAATTAAGAGTTATTATATCAATTACCCCGAACACTATCAACGAAAGTCTCAATTATTTAAGCCGTTTCCAGAAAACTTAATTATGTCCCTCTTTTTTCCGATAAAGCCATGGACCTTTTTGGAAAAATAAGTCAAAGTTGATACTCTTTGGACTTTTCTTGCAATAACTGGTAACTAATATATCATATACATGTCACATTATATATATATATATATATATATATATATATACATACACATAGATAGATAGATAGAGAGAGAGAGAGAGAGAGAGAGAAAATCAGAAAAATGCATAACGCATAATTGTTTATTATCTATCTAGGGTATTTAACTATTTTAATAAGGAATTCATTAAATTCAAATTTGCAAAAACAAATATTTTAAATACTTTAATTCTGGCGAGTCAACTGGTCACCAAATGTAGCTAAGGAAAATTATTCTAAATGTACATCTACAATTTTGTGATATTTTAATTTGCTCATTTTAAAAGATGGAATCAGAGGTTATATTCGGTAGCAGAACTTAAATCTTAAATAAAATAAATGGAATTTATATAAGAAACAAAAACATATTTTTAGTAATGTAAAATGAGCGCGTTATACATTCATGATAAATGGCATCTGAAAGCAAATTCAATGCATTATAAGCAAGAGCTAAAGCTAAGTAGATTTGTTTTCCTTTTCGAAAGAATGTTTTCCACAGTCGTAAAACATATCATACAACTTTTACATTTAAACGATTTTTTTTCTCTCTTAACATTATTAACAATAATCGAAACAGAAATATTTAAATATTTTTACAGGCTTATTATTTAGAGAAGAAAACGATTACAATTTAAAACTTATAAATAGGTGGGATTTTCTGGACAAATAATTTGTACAAAATGAGAACAACTAGTTAACTCATTATTACAGAGCAAGTTATGTAGAAAACTATCAGAAATGTCATGCCGTTTTTTATGACTATCCTCTTGTTCATTATCTTTAGTTTTCTGAAATTTTCAAATCATAAACTTTATACGTTATTGAAGAGAGAATTCTTGCTGGGAAAAATCTTTGGCATGTTTCATATACAATATATTTTAACAATGCTCTATATAAAACTAACTTTCCCACAATTTTTATCGTGAAAAAACCTAGAATAATTGTATAAGAATTCTGGACTATTTTTGAAAGACCAAACATATAAATGCAAACTTATACATATGATTTTCAATCATTTGACTTATTAGTTGTATGTCAAAAGTGGATTAAATCAATTGGGACATACTACCGATTTGATAGTTTATAAGTTAAGTTGTCAAACGAATGCATCGACATCGGCTTTTTAACTAAACGGTAGGACAACAATCGAGCTTCAGTTCAATGTTCTGGTTTCATTATGTTAATACTAGCATGATTATACAATCGACTATTACATTATGTTGATAATTCATTGTGAAAAGTCACGACAAGAACGCTGATGTTGGCGTTTTTAATTTTGAAAGTTTAAATTTACGTTTATTTAAATTCATTTGGCTCTTAAAAGGGCGATTATTGATTGAAAATCATTAACTAAATATATATAAAAGACGTTTTTGATATCGCAAAATAAATTTAAACCGAAATGATTAAAATATAAATAAATATTAATGACATCACTTATGTGGATTTATAATTGTTGATTGTGCTGAATAGTTGATTGTGCTGAATTCTTGTCAACTTTTCTGAGCATTAAAAACTACTTAATTCATTCTCCAACACTGTAACATATCAATTATCTTCATCTATTGTTTAAAATTTCCTGTTATATTTAGTATTATTGTAAATGTTACTCTAATGTTAAATTTTGGGAGAACGAGACTATGAGGAAATACCATTTAACCTAAATTTCGGGTATATAATAGCTTTCATTAAAAACGAATACAATAAGGGGAAACGAAAAAATTTTATTAAAATTAGCTGTAAAAATTTATTTATATATAATATTAATTATATAGTAGTAAATAATATATTATTAAAAATAGACGGATAAAAAATATTATTGAGTGAAGTAATGATCGTAAAAATGTAATAATTTCAATACTTTATAAAAAGTAATCCAAAAAAACAATAACAATGAAATATGTACAGCACTTGGAATATAAAACTGCATGCAAATGTTTGAAGTTTAATGAATGCAAGAAGTACCTAGAACTATAAACTGAATTCGCTCATTACTATTCCTGACAATTACAATCCAAGAGCTAATATAATAAGATTAGCATTAGTTTTCGAAAGAATAAGGAATCCAAAGAATAACATACGTATTATTATTATTATTATTATTATTTCTTCTATCGTGTTCTATTATAGACAATTTACATTCTTTTATCTATTTTATTCTCTTTGGTTCTGTTTTATGCTGTAATCGTAAAGTACTAAAAGAGTATTTTTTTTTCTTTTACGAATTGAAATTGAGTGTTTATTTCCGCTTTATAAAGAAGATTAAAATTAGCTAAATTCAACTTTTAAGAATTTTTTTAAATTATTTAAATAAAATGTGTTCCGAAATTAGATTTAAATATAATGCTACTTTTATTTCGTTTGACTTTATTCACAAAAATATATTCTCGACTAACTTACTTTCTTTAAACATATTTAACTACTAAACATAGAACAATTCCTGAACTTTTTCTATTTTTTTCATACTAACTATAGGAGCAGTAAATAAGTTAGTACGCTTATTACTCCATTAGCATGAAATTATAATGCATACGGATACATTTCAGATAACCCTTTTTTTTTAATAATAGCATACGCGTGGGTTCCTTTTCGCCCCAAAGTGTCAGACACTTAATGATTATCGTATTGCATATTTTTTATAAAAATAAAATATGATTAGGATACATAAATGTTTTCCTATGGAAATATGTTCTTATATAATATGCAATTGTTAATTTCAATAAAGAAAACCAAAACTGAAAGCTTTTCATTTCTCCAATTCCATTCATATTAAACTTATTATTTTTGATATAAGTAGTTTTTCAGCATAAAAAATATTGAAATAATAAAAAAATCTATATTTTACATATCGTTTACATTTGAATCGTTTTAGAAAAAGGAGCTTAAACATACCACTTTGAAAATTCATATCTTTTGTGTTTCATTTTTACATACATACTCAAAAATATTTTATTGTTTCTCCTTCAGAATAAAATGAATTGTTTACATACATTTCGAGATAATTTAATCATTTTATAAAAGAATGCATTTTATAAAATGATTCGTTACATTTTTACGAGGAGGAGATCATATTTTCTGGAAAACGCAGATTTTTAGAATTTGCGTTTTGATTCGATTCTGTATCATGACCGCTTTTGAAAATTTCATGAATATATGAAAAATCTGAACTATCATCATTCTTTCTATAAGTAGGGAGACTTGAAAGAAGATCCATGAATCTGTGTTGAACTGACATATAATATTAAAATAATCTAAATCGCTTGCACGCGTAGGGGGTTAATTTATCCCAAATCCTCTTCTAAAAAATGAGATGATTTTATTGATTTCTGTTGTCTAACCTTCTTCTAGGAACCCCTGAAAGTATTCCTACGATTTCAAAACAAAAGTGAAAGGTCAGGGTTAAAAAATACCGTGCTTTTGCTGACGGTTTAATTGTGATATTTGTTTGAGCATATCCTCTGTGGTGGCAACTCATCGCACTGGACACAATCAAGTTTGAATGACAGAGGCAACTCAACTTTTGTTTCAAATCTTGAATAGTCAGTTTACTTTCTTACTGCTTAGTTTCCCTATTGATGTGCATAAACTGAGAATCCAAATATGTCTTCATGTAAATAGTTATATATGTGTGTGTGATTGAATTGTGAATAAAGTATTTCTAAATCGTATCATCAAGATTGATACATAAACCATACACAACACATCTTACCCGATAAATCTTTTAGATGAAGATTGTTTCTGGATATGCAAGCTGTTGCTGAAATTATTCCATGCATAACTTTTTTTTTTCTTCTATTGATTTGAATCCTTGAATTCAAACTATAGAATAATTTAAATCAAGATTAATTTAAAGTCTTATTTCAAACGTGTCCCTTGGAAGTCTAAAATTGTTTAAATTAAAAATATATATATATATAATATTTAATAGTACAAAAATTTTATCACAATGATGTCATTTCTATTTTAGCTTGTATTTAACTAAAGAAATATGATCTAAAATTATTTATTTCAAAATAAAACATTTATTTCGTAAATAAAAGATTATATCATCTTTCTGAACCGTTATTCATGTGAGCATCATTTTTAAGAATTTCATATCTTATTTCGTAAATAATTGAGTCTATAATAGAAATTTTATTCCTATTTCATAAATAATTGAGTCATAAATAAGCGAGTCTATAAATCGCTGAAGGAAATTTACAATGCAAAATGGCGTTATGTTTTGTAAAAAAAATCAATACAAGAATTGAATAAAAATATGTATTGAATTTTTTTAATTTTTTACTGAATAATTATGTGTCTCCCCTTCACTCTTCGTACTTTATTTTATGTATTTGTTTCTGACAAAATTAAGTTATTTGCCACTGAATGTAGTCATCCAAAAGAAAGTTATGGAAATTTTCACATATAATGTTTATATAATATGTGATGCCAAGAACTATGCCCGAGTCACGCTGATTAAAAAAAAATTATAAAAGAATATCAAAGTATTATTCTATGTGTAATATTAACTATTTTTTCCCTACATACGATTTGCTATAAATATAGTTTCATTTACTAAGCAGACTACAAAGCAATGAAATATTTCTCCAAAACTAAATCTATGATCCTTTGTTCTATGGCTTTTCCAGATATTAGACTCTCATAATTATAATGAACGTGGAGAGCAAATAATAATTAACTTCTTGAGAAGAAGAAAACTACCAAGGAAATTATTTATAAATAAATTTAAATAGTAATAATAAAAGTAAATTAAACAATAAAAGTAATTTTTTGCTTTTTTGAGGAAATCCCTATAAAAAGGTAGTTAATATTTCGTTTAATTACCATTTAAAGGTATACGTTATATTTATGCAGGAAATCGCAGAAAAGTGGAACAAATGTTTATCTTTTTAACTATTCGAATTAGACAAATTATGCTTGTAACTTGTAAGGAGATATGGTAAACATTTTAAAATTTGTATACGATTCCCGACCCTATGGCTAAAAATTCCACTGTGTAAAATATTTTTTTATTAAACACATCTATAAGGGAATAAAGTTCTATGCTTCTGTCTACAAAATTTGCTGAAATTTTAAAAGACAAATTTGTTTATTTGTATTGTTTTTACATATCTTTGACCACTGCTTAAGTTAGACTTTTGATGAAGATTTCTAGAATAACCTACGAATAAGAAATATTATTAAAAGGGAAAAATAAGAAAATAATAATAATTTTTTAATGATCAGACGATTTAATTTAAATGGAATACATTCGACACTTATGCAAAGCTATATTTTTTTAAATGCTTGCACAAACTCATCGCTTCGAGTTCATCGCTTTTGACTTAAAGACATACATTTTGAATTCACAGACAGAGATCGACAGCTACATTTAAAGCCAATTCATCTCTTAGTTCAAATATAAGTTCATCAAAATTATCTGAATATACAGTTTATCATTCGGCATATTTATTTCAAAAATGGAATCAACCAAAGAGCTAAAAAAATTGAAACATGCATTTATAGAAAGACGCCCTTAATAATGAATTCCTCAGAAAGAGAGATTTGATTTACTTAAATTAAGAGGCAATTGTAAAATTCTAAATGTTGATCATTTAATTTACCATCCAACTATTGTATCAGCCTACGAGTACTATATAGTTATCAACTGAAAATCGTTGAAATATTCTGTACGCATTTGAAATTTTTAGTTTTGAATTAACTGATCGTAAACTAGACTGATTATAATTTGAAAAATAAGCCAAGATGTCAATTTCTGTATAACATGTATAATTATTCATTTTCAGGCAACTCTTCAAGGAAGAAAGGATCCTGTAGTTTGTGATAATTAAATTGTTCTGTGAACACATTTCCTGGAAGAATGTTGAAAGTTCGGAAAACGAAGTTTGCATTTTTCAATAACTATAACGGCACAACCTCAGGAAATCTAAACATTCCTTGCGAATGAAATACATCATCTTCTAGAAAGCACACAAATGCAAGGAAAGAATTTCTTTTCTTTCTTGGTATTCCAGTACCTCTAAGATATTACAAATTTTAGTTTCACATATTTTCTTCCCCTGCTTTATAAAGTCGATGTTGTGATTGTCGACAAATAAAAGTGGAACATCATTTGCGATTAGAAAATTTATTTGTAACGAATATTGGATTATGCATTAATAGAAAAATGTTTATATAAAACAATTTTTATATTGATTAAATTTATATTTTTGGAATAACTTTTTTTTTCATCGGAATTGGTGATTTTTATCACTAAATTTAAAAATAAAACTATATTTTTGCAAATTTTGTAAACATAAATATGAAACTTTGTATGCGCATATATAAACACGAAATAATCATAATACTTTCTGGTACTTGTAAATTATGGCGTTTAAAAATTTAATTTCATTCTTTAACTTTTTACTATCAATTGCCAGAGGAGATAAATTATTTTCAAAGAATTTCAAAGAATCATTATTTAATGAAAGTTTTTAATCGGAAGTGCAAATTTAAGTGGAATATTTAGGGAAATATAAGATTTTCTCACTTTTGAGGGGCACTCTGTATGTACTTTAAATCTCTCTCTCTCTCTCTCTGTGTATGTATGAGTGTACGGAAACATATTTATGTAGCATCTGTGTTCTATGATAATCGAAAGCATATTTGAAGTGAAACTGAAGAAATAATTTCAAAGAAAAAAACTTCTCAGACTATTATTAATTTTTATTTCTTAAGTGCCGAGTGCATTTTGAAATCCGCATTTGAAAATATTTCTCAAGTAAATTTTCTTAAACAGGCGATTAGTTAACGCATTGCATTTTGAATTGAAAAGAAATTAAATCATTTTCAGTTTTAAAATCCTATTTGAAATTTTTTAAATATGATTCTTTTCTATTTTAACAAATGCATTCTTAGGAATTTCTGAATTTCATTGTCTTTTATTTTAAAGAAATACATCTTGCAGAGACATTTCAAATCTAGTATTCAATTTATATTACTACATGTCCAACCTTAAACCTAAAACTGGCTGATATGACCCGCCCGAAGACACAGGGAAAAATATGAATGACCAGACCGCCGCAACAGCAACACTGGCAGAAATTAGGATTGAAACGTAAGGGCCATCACAGGCTAAGGTACAACCTTTCCCTTAGCAAGTGAGTCCAATCATCTATGGAAAGAGTCAGATACCTATATTTTTCAATACCCACCAGGGTGGCGAGAACCAATCACCAAGCCGGAAGCTTCTCACCCTCAATAACGAGATGTTTCCCGGGGGATTACAAGATGGGGAAATGAAACATAAATATTTCAGTAACAATGAAATATCCTAGAAAGTACTGAATTGATCGCTATCCATAGTTACTGAAATAATTACGCGCAACTTCTTATGCAAATAAGTAAATGTGGATGTAAGTAATATTTTGATGTAATTGATGTTAAGTGGAATCCAATAAAAGTTTGCAATTATTCCGTATATGGTCACAGGCAGTGTGGAAAACCGGCCCCAATTGTATATTTGAATAAGTAGCTTAAAAATAAATGACTAAAGTCAAGTCACAGATACTGGCATCTCACAGTATAAGCACTAAGTTACGACATCATATATTTTTTCATTCTTCAAAATTGATTTGACTCGCACAAGTTTGGCTCGCACGTGTTTGGCTCGCATGTGTTTGGATCACACGTGTTTGGCTCGCACGTGTTTGGCTCGCACGTGTTTGGCTCGCACGTGTTTGATTCGCACGTGTTTGGCCAGCGTGTTTCAAGTGAATTTGAATTAATTTCTATGAAGCCTCCTGTACGTACAAAAAGTGTACAACGTCTACATAGATTTAACCACTGTGGTCGGCTAAGTTTACTTTTAGAATATCGAAACATTGATTGTTTCAATAAAATTCCTTCAATATATTGTAGGACGAAAATTAATACTCTTTCTTATTTTATTATCAGAATGATTTTTAATTAAATGTTAAAAAGAAAAAATTAAATATATTTAATGCTCTACAAATAAAATAGAGATTTAAAAATTCAAAAAAAAATATTGTTCTCTGTATTAATTGAAAGAAATATATATGTATTAAGCGAAAATACGGGAAGAAAAAAGAGGATAAAATTTCGGTAAAGGTGTTAAAGGAAGTTCTCTATTTCGAAACATATTACTTTTGTTTTAGGCTTTATTCATATATCGCTATTTTTTTTAAATACATGTAAAGTAGGAATAATGTGTAAATTAAAAAATGTATTTAATATCGTTGCGATATATATGGGTATAAATGCAGTGACTAACAAAATGAAAATTATTGCTATAAAACTTTATGAATTTTTCTTTAAATTAGACAAAAATATTCTGAAAAAAAATATCATTGAATTTTAAAGCAGTGTAAGTAAGATTTTTGTAATAAAATGCCGCGAAGTTACTGAAACAAATGGTTAGAATCAGAATTGACTTATCGCAAAAAAGTTACAATATGAAAAATATTTCAATGGAAGAATATTTTTCCTAAAAAGTAAACATATGACAAATTTGATTTCTGTAACTCCCGCGATTTCCACTTTTGTATCGTTATGTACGATTTAGTTTTCCATATCACATTATGCATGACCAATTTGCAGGCAATATACCAGCTTATAAATGTCATCGCGTTAAAATGCTGGAAACCTTTTGCAATAAATTTTTACTTACAAAAATTCATTCTAATTATTATTTTCTACGCTTTAATTCTTTGTATTACTGACTTACAAATTTCTGTATTTCACATCTTGAAGGTAATTTCACACTATAGAGATCAATAACGAGCAAAGAATTTTATCTGAAACGATATGATATGAAACATAAAACGAAGTCAAGGATAAAACATAAAAAGAAACCCAAGGATATAACAGACTGCCCTGGCTATCACTGTTATGAAGTTAAATTTAATGGCAGTAATAAAAATCGAGAAGTAGAGCTATAATTCAGGACGCAGCATTATTTCTGCCATAGTTTTAATATGGATAAACAAAAAAGATACTATATTTATTATGAAAAATATAGCAATATGTTTTAATAAAAAGATTTTTCACAAAATGAGACCAGGGGACTAAAGAATTTTCAACCATTAAAAACTGTTTCATTTAAAAAATAATGTGCATTAGCTTCTTCAAGTTTCATTTATTTTGATTTATGCATTTAAATTTATAAGCTACAAGGTTAGGAGAAGACGAATATGAAGGTCAGAGATTGACCACCTGTGACTAGGGGCTGAATACAAGTTCGGACAAATGGTCAGTAATGTGGACATAATTCTATAAAGTCAGCAATCGACCACAATAAATATTGTCAATAATGCTTCGCTCAGTAATGGCGGGCTGGTTGGCTATATACAAGAAGAAGAAGTCTAAATATACTATTGACCTACTCAGTTATGTGGTCTCAGAGATTCTCCTAAAGCTCGTAGAAGAATGGAACAAATCAAGAAAGAATAAAAATTTATATAAAACTTTATCGCAGGCTATTGCAATAGATGAGTTTTGGAATATTCTAATGGTGCTAAGGTCTAAAGAATTAATAAAATGATATCAAAAGTGCTTAATCATGGTTCTTAATATATTCTATAGATCACACATCGTGGTACTTACATCATTGGTGCTATCTTCCAGCATAGTTTACAATTATTTAAAATATTTTGAAATATTTTAAATTGTTTGTTCTCTTTGTGATTATTGAATTTTTGTCTGAAAAAATTAATTTGTCACACATTGATTTGTGCATTTTCAGTCTTCTATTTGAATTATGTCATTAATAGTATTGTAAAAATGTTGAAAATTTGCATGGAAATTTAAATTTTAAATACGTACGTAATTCCAATTCCAAAAGTTGTAATGTTTAACTGCAATTTTGAATTGATTCCGTTTAAATTCCCTTAATAATGCAGATGCTCGCCTTTTCAATAATGCATATGCCAAAATTCAATGACCCTTTGTGGAAATCATAAATTATGACTTTACCATCCATGCATTTTAAGTTAGATATTATTCAAAACTCGTTTCATTTATTCATCTATTTTCGCAGATAATGAACACTTCAAAATTTTTCGAAAGTGTAATGGACTGCACGAGTTAGAATTTTGTATTAAATCTTAACGCTTTTAGTTCAACTGCGCGAAATAATCTTTCAAATCGATCTACTCTAGGTAATATATTGCTTCGTGAAATGCTTCATAAATATAACTCAAACAAATTACTGTGTATTCAACATGCAATTTATCTTTATTTAAAATTGATAAATCATTCGCTTAGTAAATTAAAGAATCGTGTAATAAACACTGTTAATATTTATCAGCCTTTATTGAAAACCCATCGTTAAGTTTGAAATAGTGTCTTATAAATTTAGGGACAAGGAATATGAGAAATTTCTGAAATTTCTATATTTTGTAAGGAAGACCGGACTTTCCGCAATCTTCGGCCATGTAAGGAATATATTTTATTTCACATTTTATTGTGAATATTTAACCCCAGAGTATTTAGGGAATTTACCATATAATGATAAAGAAGATCTAACATAATTTAATTTAAAAACATTTATTTAAAATTTCTTGAGGAGATTTTTTAATTTACAGTTATCCTTGTATAATAATCAATACGGCTTAAAGATAAAATGATATTATTCGTTCATCTTAGCGTTATTTCCTTTTAGTTCCATGTTCTGTAATATTTTAATTAGTTAAAACCATTATTTTTTTTAACTTGAAAATTCTTTTAAAAATGAATATTATTATTCTTCATTAGCTTTTAAATGGTACATATTATATAAATACACTATGTGATAGGATAATAAAAATAATCCATTATAAATCTTGAGTAGGTGTGAGGTTAAAAAGTATGCGTTTTCATGCAGGAAGTAGAATGTGAAAGTTTCTTAAATTTTCAGATCAACTAACACAATGTAAAACTAAAAGGACATAAGAAATCGTGAATAAAATAAATAAGACTAGTTAAAGTGATCCTTCAGGCGATAAAATGAAGAATTAGAAGACCGATATATGGAGTAAAGTGTTTTTCTTATGTATCTGATCTCGATAAAAAAAAAGTATAAGGCGAAAGGAAGAGACCTTTTGAGAAAAAAGACAAAGCAAAAAAAAATAAAAAAAAATAAAAAAATAAAGAAATCTAATTTGTATTTTCAAGTTTCCATTGAGATTAAAACTTTTACAGCTTTTCTTCAAAATATAATACAGTTCTGTCTTTTGATCCATATAAATGAAAACGAAAGTCGAAAGTTTTCTACCCTAAAGTAATTCAAAATACTTAAACGATTTTCATCAAACTTTGTTTTCAAATTGTAATATGCATGATGAAGATTTCAGTAAATTTTTCGAGAAGTTTAATAAAATACTTATTTTTTTAAATAAATTAAAATACCATGTTTTCAATGTGCAAGATAATAGAATAGCATCGTTGCTTCCAGTTTTTGCTTATATACACTAAATTTTAAAATAATAAAACAAGAAAAAAAATATTTTAAAAACGATTTATTTCATTTTATTGATAACCAGCCGCCTTTGGAGCCCAGCCGGTTCGGCAGTATTACCGCTCGCTACAATTTTCAATTAAATATTTTAAGTAACTGGTCTCTTAATAGATTCTCAAACAAAACATATTTGATCTTCAAATTTTGATAGTCATACCAAACTTATACTGTTGTTTAGTTGTTTTCGTTCAATTTACTATATATATTTTGCTAATTTGTAGCCATTTCCGGTCAAACTTCAACTTTAATTTAAAGTGGAAATGATGAAATTGCAATTAATATAAAGATATTTTTTTAATAAAACCAAGTTAAAAAGTGATATTCAAATTTTCATAAATCAGTCAGTTTAAGTGATTGATTTAGTTGATTGGAAATGAACTCTTTTTATTTAAAATATTAGTGTTTCAAGAACATTTTGTTATTCGTGATTTCCACAGCAGAAGCTTTATGTAAAATCAAAAATTCGTAATTGATTAGAGCATTTATTGAATCAAGTTATATAAAATATAATCATTTTCCATTTAGACCATTTTAGCAGATCTGTGTCTTACTAAAGGTTTACAAATTAGCTGTGTGGCCCTGAATTGAATGGATATCCAGTTCATATTAAACAAAACTTTCCTTAAAATAAAACTGATTTATTGGATTAATAATATAGAGAGTGTAAAAGATCATAAAATAATTTTTCTTGAATTTATTTTTTAGAAAAAATAATATTTCATATTTATTTCATTTCCTATAAACACATACCGTAAATTATATTTTTGCAGATTTCATTTCGAAAAAGATTTAATTTATTTTTAATTGGAGCTTTAATCAATGTGATGGCAACACATTGATTAAAGCTCCACAAGCTAATTTTTTCCCATGTATGTGAAACGTGCTCGTGCAGCTTAAATTTTATTTTTATTTTGTACGAAAAAAATTGTTGAAAAATATAGTTAAAATATTTATTTAAAAATTCATTAAAAATAGAAATTTAATTTTAAGTTTAAAACATTGGTATCTTTTAAAAGATAAATTTTTGATCTTTAACTTCATGAATAAATCTTTTTTGTGCGGTAATATTTTCGGAAATTATAGCAGAAACACGCCAAAATTTCGCTTGATTTTTAAATAAATAAAATTCTAATTAAAAATTTGAAAAAATAACCCCCAGGTGCACATTCTTGACCTTCAAGGTATACAAGTGCCAAATTTGGTAGCTGTAGGTTGAATGGTCAGGCCTGTAGAGCGCCATCACACACACATACACACACGTACATACATTGAGCTTTATTATAAGTACTAGCCGCCTTTGGCGACCAGCCGGTTCGCCAGTATTTCCGCTCGCTACAATTTTCAATAAGATATTTTAAGTAATTGATCTCTTAATAGATTCTCAAACAAAACATTTTTAATCTTCAAATTTTAATAGTCGTATGAAACTTATACTGTTGTATAGATCGTTTCGTTCAATTAATTATGTATATTTTGATAATTTGTTGTCAGTTCCGGTAAAACTTCAACTTTAATTTAAAGTGGAAATGATGAAATTCCAATTAATATAAAGATATTTTTTAATAAAACCAAGCGTTTTATTTTATTTATCCGCTTTATTGTTATTTATTTATTATTATTATTATTGAATATGAGAATTGCAAACAGGATCGCTCGGTATTTAAGTCTTATGTGAACTAGAAAATATTTTTCATAATTTATGTAATATCTCAAAGAATAATTCAACAAAAAGTTCTCAGATTCAGCATAAAATTCAGTTTTTAGTTTTGCTTTCAAAAGGATTGAAATGAAATTAATAATAATATTTTGTTCCAGCCTATATGAGATATATTTCAAAAATTATGAAGTCTAAATTTAATGTAGTAAGGTATCATATTCTGAGAAATATTCTTTACACACCACATTTTAAATAAATGAATAAATGTATCCATTTTCCACGATCAATTAAGACTTATTTATGAAGTTTTGAATGTTAAAAATTTAGAAAAACTCAACCTTTTCATAATCTTAGGCCAATTAATCTTGAGACACCTGCGCGCTGATTGGCGTATTTTCTTTGAAACGATCGATGGAAAATATAACATTATCATTTTTTTACTGAATAGTGAATTGAAATTTTTATAAATCAGTCAGTTTAAGTGATTGATTTAGTTGATTGGAAATTAACTCTTTTTATTTAAAACATTAATGTTTCAAGAACATTTTGTTATTCGTGATTTCCACAGCAGAAGCTTTATGTAAAATCAAAAATTCGTTATTTATTAGAGCATTTATTGAATCTAGTTACATAAAATATAATCATTTTCCATTTAGACCATTTTAGCAGATCTGTGTCTTACTAAAGGTTTACAAATTAGCTGTGTGGCCCTGATTTGGATGGATATCCTGTTTATATTAAACAAAACTTGCCTTAAAATAAAACTGATTTATTGTATTAATAATATAGAGAGTGTAAAAGATCATAAAATAAATTTTCTTGAATATATTTTTTTGAAAAAATAATATGTCATATTTGTTTCATTTCCTACAGACACGTGTCCCAAATTATATTTTTGCAGAATTGATTTCCAAAAAGATTTAATTTATTTTTAACTGGATCTTTAATCAATGTGATGGCAACACTATGAAAAAATCTAATATTTTCCCATAAATGCGAAACGTGCTCGTGCAGCTTAAATTTTATTTTTATTTTGTACGAAAAAAATTGTTGAATAATATAGTTAAAATATTTATTTAAAAATTCATTAAAAATAGAAATTTAATTTTAAGGTTAAAGCATTGGTATCATTTAAAAGATAAAATTTTGATCTTTAACTTCATGTAAAAATCTTTTTTGTGTGATAATATTTTCGGAAGTTATAGTAGAAACACGCCAAAATTTCGCTTAATTTTTAAATAAATGAAATTCTAATTAAAAATTCGAAACAATAACCCCCATGTGCACATTTCCGGCCTCCAAGGTATACACGTGCCAAATTTGGTAGCTGTAAGTTGAATGGTCTGGCCTGTAGAGCGCCAACACACACACACATACATTGAGCTTTATTATAAGTATAGATTGAATACAAATTCTTGTGTTCCTCATTTTAACTTCCGAGTTAAATTTTAAAAATGATGTGTTCAGCTGCTAATTGAAATGTTTCAATAAAAGTTAGTTCAAATTTATGAACATTTACAAATTATTACATTATTTACCATTATAAAATTATTGATTGTTGGAATTTCTCGAGAATGCTATTCGGCATTAGATAGTCAATCCGAAGTTTTTGCTTGCTTATTATATAGATTAATATATTTATAAAAAAAAAACGAAAGCTCTTCCATCTTTTCTCAGCATATTTTGATGCAAGCACTTGTAAATAATGCAATTGGATGGGATGTTAATTCACTGAATAAACATGCTTAGAACAGAAAATAGTTTTTTTAAAATCATACAGAATGAAAACAAATAATAAAGAATAAATGATAGAAACATGGAACTTTATAAACAAATAATGCGGAACTGAATAAATTCAAATAAATATATTATATTATCTTATTCTTAAATCGATTTGACAATATGGATCTAATAAATACTCGTGCAAGAAAATTCGAACATTTAATTTGGTTACTTTATATCTTTCATCAAACAACTACTTTTTCTCACACATTTGAAAAACTAAATTTTTTCGATGAAAACTTAAAAATTTCCGATTTTTTTTCTTTTTGATGAATCGGAATATTATCAAGATAAAATAATCTGAAGAATTTTAGGAGTAAATTAGAAAGAAATCTGAATTCTATATTTTTTGAACAACAACTCTATTCTTTAATAAAAAATCTTAAATAAAGTAAAATACTTATAAATTATTATTTAATACTGAAATAGATGTAAATCAGATGAATGACTATAGTAATTATAATAAACGAAACAAACCATCAAAATTGAAAATTTCAGTCATCTTTTAGTGACTATAAGATAGTTTGTAAATATTACAATACGGATATCATTGAAATAATTTAAAATTTCAACAGGAGCATCTTAGCTGCAAAATAATTTATACTACATAAGTGAAATATCAATAAAACAATAAAGACTGAACTGCATTAAATATAAAATATTATAGTGAAAATGAATACTTTAGGAAATGTGTATAGTTTTTTCTTCAAATAAATTTCTAGATCCGTGTTTCAAAAAAAAAAATTGTTTTCTGTATCGCGAATGGTAATATCAATAAAACCAGTATAATTTACATATATACCCGTGTGCAGTATTTTGTTAGTTGTAAGGTTATTGAGTTTAAATTAAATTAATTTTATCAGTAAAAAACAATTAAATATATTCTTGAACAAACTGTTTTATTTTACAGATGGGAACAAATTTATAAATTCTAATTAATTCCGTTAACACGTTTTTTTTTATTATTTTATAATTTCAATGACCTCACAAAATTCTTATCACTGAAAATATAACACTGAAATCAAGAATACAACATCAATTCATTTTAATAATTTTTACGTTTATATAATGAATGCCTTTAAAATAAAGAAGCATTGTTAATTTTTTTACGAACTAAATTTGAATGAAGCATTTCATTGCTCGATCCTTTAAAACATGAAAGTAATTTTACAGTTGTTGATTTTTAACTGACTTTAAGCCAACTAGATGCGTCATCTAATTATATCAGCACTTGTTATGGGTCAAATATAGTCATATGACTTTCCTTCTTCTTGTCTATTGTCCGTTTAGAGAATAACATCACTGTTAAACATGCATAATTCTAAAGTTATAAATCAATCAGGTAATTGTTGAAAAAATTTTGCAGACACTATAAATAATTATTTTCCCTCAATCTTACTTAAAACAACAATAGTAATCTTTTCTTAAAAGGCTGTGGTTACTATTAGATTCTAAATTAATCCTTGTTTCCTCATTAAATTCGTATTTGCATGCACTTTATGTGTGTTCATTTGAGCACCAATTTACAGAAAATATGTAAATTTTTCCTCTTCGAAGATATTTTAATCCACTATGGTTTATTCAAGGCAAAGGATTATTGAATAAATATTTCTTGTAATCTTGTATTATCAAAACAATATTTTCTTTAGAAATTGTGAGCACGATTAAGAATAGTTACATAAGGAATAGAACCTTTTTTGTATTGTATATGAGATTTATGGCCAATAAATTGCAATTCATGGTCATTTAGCATTGTTTCCATTTTAACTATGCGGGACATTCGTGCCAATTTACGAAGTTATTATGATAAATAATCAACTTGAAAATTCTACGTAATTACTTTTCATTGTAGATAAGATTTTTGTTGTAACAACTCAGCTTGCAATTTTTATGTATATATTCTTTGGAAATTCTCACTGTATTGATGATAACGTCATTTCCATTAATGCAGGATAATATTGTTTATTACATGTTTTCTGTTATAATGACAAGACTATGTTGTCTCTCTATATAATATGCAAACAGAATAATATAAAAAATGAATAATAAATTAAATTGTAGCCTTTGAATAACAAGGCTTAGTGTCAAAGTGTAATTTCTATATTTTACAAATGATGATTCAAAATTGTTACTCCCAAAAATGAAATTTATAATTTCATTTAGGTATTTTAATAGATCATATTTAGCACTATAATTACATATATTTATTTTTGGAATTTTTTTAGTCATTCTTCATTAAAAAGATTTGATCTTGCAGCGTAATGTGATTTAATCCAAACAGTCTTCCCTACATCTCCAATTTCAAACCTTAGAAAGCTTATTTCTTAGACGCCTTAACTTTGAAATTTTTATAAACATTCATTGAATACATAAATGGAATTGAGAGTCATATTCTAATTAATATTTAGTATCATTACTTACTTTCTAGCATACGAAAGTTATAGAAGGAAAATATTGTAAACAGATGAACTTAAGTTTTTGAAGAATTTCCATTTTTCAAACCATCCTGAATTCGAAAAACATATTTTCGGATTTATCTTTTAGATAGATTGTTCTTTAGACTGTCTATCTATGAACACAATTACTAAAAATAAA
>JAPMOR010039859.1:61975-74991 GCA_026543865.1 Argiope aurantia
TTATATATATATATATTTAAATGTTTTATATCAACATGATATTTTTTATAATTTTATTTTTCATGTAATATAATTTTATATAATTTTCATGGAATATAATTTTTTCATATAATTTTATTTTTTTTAATTGAAAAATTGTATTTAAAGTAAAAAATACTTTTTTGTTAAAATGAAAAAAAAGGTAACAATTAATATTTAAAAAATAGTTTAGAACTATTCAAATTCAATCAATTGATATAATATCAAAGGATAATTGCAAGTTTAATAATATGACGGAAACAGTCTCTTTATTACATCTTTAATATAAGGCGATATGTAAGTAGTTTTTTTTATAATTCACTAGTTTTCATTTTGTCTACAGACGCTATACTTTCATAGCATTTGTATTTAAATTTGTACCATTTTTTAATTGCTAAATTGAAATCTTTAATGAAGATTTGTTTCATGTGCTTCACTTTGAATACTGTTCTAAATTTTGAATTACTAAACACCACAAAAAACAATGTGCAGAAATACGAACAGAGTCATGCTATGTTTAACAATCATGCCTGTAGAACAAAATTGGAAATGACCAAAAAAGCACTTGATTCGTCCAGGTCATGAAAATAAATTCAGTTTTTTTTAATATATAATTTTCTGAACCGAGACATTTATCCTATGAGTTATTCATAATTTAAAGTTCATCATAAAATAAATTTCACGCATTTAATAATTACTTTCAATAGAAACAAGTTGCTTTTTAAATAAGATACGTTATGAAACAATTTAAATAATACCACAATCAATTACACAATCTTGCTGATCTTTTTTTTCCAAACAATAGATCATTTCTTCTTTTTCTTTGCAAAATAAGTTTACTATTACCTTGAAAATAAATAATGCTCTATATTAATTCTAATATTGATCATATATAAACTAATATATGATAAACAATGTATATATGTATTTTTTATAAGTTTATGACTATAAGAAGATAGCTTAATCTGGTAGCAAAGTTTACTAAATACTCTGTTTTACAACATGAAAATATTTTCAATCAATAGTTGATAATTTTCTTTAGTTTTCTAATGAGCTAATGATTCTTTCATTTCGCTATATAAACTCATTTCAAGTTCATAAAGATCGTGTGCGATTTTTTGCTCAAAATTTATTATTTATGTGCATTCGAATTGCCATTATTCATGATTTGAATTTCTTAATTATAAATATATCTAAACATAAATTAAAACACATATATTAAACTACTTGCATGTTCATTTAATTTATTGCTTATGAATCAAAAATATTTGTCAATATCTTAATTTAATGTATGGTTTTCTATTTTCTTTAAAACTTAAAACTATCTTAATTTAATATATATATAAAGCATAAATATATTTATTCGTTTGTCACAATAACTCTTCCACAATGGTGAATCGAAATAAAATTTGAAAATACCATCGGCAATTCATTTTTAAATCAGCTGCACTATTTCGAAACTTTTAAAAATAATTATTTATGCTTATATCTGGTTAAATTATACAATTTAGCCAGTACTCGGTTTTTTTTGTCAGTTCTTTTTTTTTATCAATAAATTCTAAAATAGTTATCTAATGAAGATTATTCATATAAGAATTGGGGAGTCAAGATTTTTTTTAAGTATACCAATTTACTTGTCTTGTAATATTTTTTTTAAATTTCAATATTTTTTTTCAAAATTCTTATTTTATAAAAATTGAAAAATAAAAAGACTTCATTTGTGCAATTAAATTTATTGTCCAATTATATTGTCTTTATTTTCTTTCAAATCTTTCTTTGCCATTGACCCCTGTTAATGTCGGACTGAAGTATTACTTTCTATGAACATTAACTTCAAGGTGGAATTTTTACTTCCGTCTATTTTTTCGAAATGTATACTCGTTTAAACGAGTAACATAACAATCAAACAGCAATCAAAAAGATTCAAACGACATTCAATTAAATAACACGCAAAAAACTCGAACGACATTCAATTAAATACTAAGAAAATTTTAGTTAAATTTTCAATAAATTTTTGGCAATCATCAGTGCAGTTCTCTGTATCGCCAAAATTATAACAATTATAAAATAAACTTCATTCGAAAATCTATCATAACCCATTTTAAAAATTTTTTCTAAATAAATATTAAAATGGCATATAGCATATAATGTAACATATTAAAAATTATAATTTCTTTCATTATCTCGTAAATAAATCACAGAAAATAATAAATAAATAAAAATTGAGTAAATATTTGACTTCAAAATTTGGTAAATGCTAGGTATATTCCAGTTAAAATATTTCAAAGTATTGGGGAAAAGAATTTCCTTCTCAGTTAAAAAGAAAAATGGAAGGAAAAAAAAAAACATTGTCGGCCTAGTCATTGAAGAATCATGACTATGAGTAAATAAAAGAGAAATGCTTTGTTACCAGTCAAGGGGTAAGAAACCAATAAACGAACGAAGCCAGCAAACGATGCTGCAACGGAAACTGTTTCCTTAAGTTTAAATTGTTGTAAGTATTTAAACTTTAACCTATTTTTATTCAGTCGAGTGATGGGAGAGTGCAAGTGATATCTTGTAAACACAATTAATGCTTTGAGAAAGCTAAATTAAAGCGATTAGAGTGATGTATTGTTCTGTTTTCGTACTTTGATGCACTCAGGTGGTTATTTTTAACTATTAAAAAATCATTTATATTAAATTCTCAGCAAAGAATGGGTCAATTTCAATATTAAACAACATGATAGTTTTATTATTTGATTCATTCTGGTCATACCCTCAAGCCA
Organism: Argiope aurantia; assembly: GCA_026543865.1. Classification (NCBI taxonomy): domain Eukaryota; kingdom Metazoa; phylum Arthropoda; class Arachnida; order Araneae; family Araneidae; genus Argiope; species Argiope aurantia. Next base: position 64,762 of record JAPMOR010039859.1, read on the forward strand.
CGAAAAATAGTCATTAAGTTCCATAAATAACTTAAAGTATATATAAATATATTTTTTTTCTATTTGAAAGCTGAAACCAAAAATAAATGTAAATCTCTATATTTAGTTCGAATGTAGTTTGAATCACTATTTCCTATCTTTCAGTTATTTAGATCATTCTTTATATAACTTCTGTAAGCAGCTATTTTCTTTTCTTTTGAAAATACTTATTTCATTGTTTCATTCATTTGTTTTCATATTCATTTTCACATTCATATTCATTTGTTTTTTTTTCTTTTGAAAATGATTATTTCGTTTTCATTAAGGAAATGAAAAGAAACTTAAATCAATCCTACACTTTTATAATAGTAAATGGGCTGATGTTAATACAAAAAAACGGGACAATTAACTCCGGATATGTTATCTGAGGTTAATTTAAAATTCAATGATTGGAAAATGACGAATTTCCGAGAACTTAAGTTTAACAATGAATTAGTAAATTAGAGAATCGATTAGCTCTTTGTAGTCTTGAAACTACACTTACTAATCAGACATTAAATTTGTATTAAGTTACGATAATTAAAACTAAATATTTAAGATATTCTTGTTTAAAAATGTATTCAAATTTATTTAGCTGAGTTAAAATATTTCTTAAAAATAATGTTATTAGTTGAATTTTGAAATAAAAATAAATATATTAATCTAGAGAATTTTAACTCAATAGATTTTAAAAATACTACATTCATGTTAATTTACTTAAAAAATCTTTAAATATAATATACTTTAAAAGATCTTTATTTATATTATAAAATCATATGCAAAATATGCCCCAAATTTTTGTTCATAAATTGAGAAACCAGTTGCCATTTTCATTAATTCGTGATTCAAGATATAATTTATTCAGGATATCAAATTTCAAATGTCTATTTAATTTATTATTCTAAGTTTTTATCAATTTCAATTTATAAACAATAACTGAAAATGTAATATCTTAATAAATGTATTTATATACATAGTAGTGTATACAAATGTGATATATATTTATACATTTATTGTGTTATATATATATATATATATATATATATATATATATATATATATACATTACTATTGATTTATACAATTATTTGCAAGAAAAGAAATTATTATAAAAATAATTAAATCAACTATATCTCACACAATTCAATTCACAATTTTACGCAAAAATAAAGCTTACATTTCTAAACGTTTCTTTCTTACATTTCTTTTAATTTGTTAACATACATTTCCCTTTTGAAACACAATAATGTGTTTTAAAAGTGAAAATTATTTATTCATTGTATTTCTGAAATGATTCTAACTTTGGATATAACATTTTAAAATGAAACGAATATTGCAATATTGGAAAAAATTATTTATACACAAATGCGTTGAAAAATGACTGCGGATGCGGGATCTTTTGACTCTCAAAGTAATTTTCAATATATAGGTGAATATATCATCCAATATATAGTGTACAGATATTGGATGATATATATATCAAAAACGCATATGGTATTGGCATCAAGTGGACTCGAAAAAACAAGGCCCTGGATTGGAACACATACTATATAAAACAAAAAAGCACTCAGTTGGTATTGGTTGGTAAATATACAGTTACAGTTTTTTCCATCATGTAGCCCATACGACAGACACCAAAGATGCGTAGACGTAAGTAAAATTCAAATTCTCACCGCATCTTCCAAAAGGGACATTTCTACTAAAGGGTGATCCAAAAAGCCTTAATGTGACTCATGATTATTTACCAGACTTTTTGATCATCTGTGTATTATCTATTTGCCCTATGACTTTGGTTCAGGGGACTTTTGCATGATTTCTGATGATACAGAATAAGATTCTGGCTATTCTATTTCGGTAAAATTCTTCTTCATATGCAGAGACAGATATGTAAACAAATATTTTTCAGGAAACTTAAAAAATTACTATTTTTTAAATAATTGTGAAAACTTATCTTCTGATTACCAGAGTTTGCAATAGCATGCATCCACACAGATATACACACACACACACAAACGTCCACCAATATACAGGGTGATTATAATTAATAAGTTTAAGTTTCAAAACGCTATAAAAAAGAACCACTGATGAGAATGAAGTCAAATTTGAAAGGCATGTTATTGAAGAAGGTGGAAAGCGTATTGTAGAAGAAAAAATGTAGTTTCCCATTTTAGCAACAGATGGCGCTGTAAGCGGCAGAATCACAACGAGAAATGAGAAATGATTCGTAAAACAACGGCCAAGGTATGTTACACATCAAAATGCATTGACAAATTCGAATTGTTGAGTAGTTTTATTTGCATGACTATACATATCACATCGAAAGGGACAAATCGGTTTCAAGAGTTTTGCGGTGACATACCACATACGAACCATTCATCAAAGAAGTTCAGAAATATCGCGACACTGGCGCAAAACATGTTCAATATGGTGCCCACGGTTGTGTGCAACAAGTTAAAAGCGACAAAGAGCATGTGTCCACAATGGATCGCGGAGTCTCCGGGGTGATGTTCAGAATGTGTTGCGAAAGGCATGCCTAAATTTGCAGTTGGAGCACGGAACACAACACCAGATAACCCCGCAACCAGAAGTCACACGGAGTAAAATCAGCTGATCGGAACGGCTCGGCTGTAGGGAAATGATGGCTGATAATGGCGCCACAGCAGCTGCATCAAGGGATGTACAATGTGCGGAGGATCACCGTCTTGCATAAAAATGATTCCATCAACATATCCACGCTGTTGCAGAGCTGGAATGACGTGGTTGCACAAAAGATAAGCATAACGATCACCAGTGACGGTAGCGATAACAGGACCGGAAGTACCCGTCAGCTAAAATAGAATATTTTAATCAAATATATGCCCCGAGTTAAATAAAGTAGTTAAATTAAATAGTTAACAAACCAATTCTAATTCAATTGACTAAATCGAAAATTACATAGAAAAAGCAGTATAACTCACATAAACATAAAAATAATATCCCAATGCCCAAATGATAGAATATATAGTATACAATACAGGTATGTCAAACAACGTACCAATATCTAAAACACCAGGTGAACCTATTATATAAAGTGAGTAATAAGTGAATGACCCAAATACAATGTGAAAATACAAAGCATATCTAGAACGACAAAAACATAAAAAAAAGTACCACTAGAAGGTAAATTAAAAGTATGAGCAGATTAATAGTTTTAATCCTATTTAAAAAAACAATAACTAGAAGCTATTCCATAATAGTTACATAAATAAAGAATCAATTAAAACAAAACCGCAAACAACCCCAGGCACAAATCCATCATTATAGCCTCTCTGAATTTCTTCACAGATATCTCTCGAAATGTCACAAATCTTTCCCATCATTCTCAGCGAAACCTCGTTCCTCAGTACGCTAAGAAGCCAGTGATTTATGGCAATATATTTGGATAATATTTGTTAACATTAAAAAAAAGTAAATCTTAAGAAACTGTTACACATTAGGCTCGTATAAATATTTAAAATTTAGCGCTGCTTATATAATTCTATAATAAAAATGTAATAAAATGTAATTATAATTGTATAATGAAAATACCAAATAAATTTGAGAAACCTTGCAAGTTTTCAGAAAATTAAATTTTTGAGAATAAGCAAAAATTATTGTTCATATCTTACACCTAAACAAAGAAGTAGGAACATTAATATTTTACACGCAAGGAAAATATTTTTTATATTAATTATTTTAAAAAATATATTAACCGTGGAAAAATATATCCTGCCAATGAATATATGGATAAAATAAAATGTGTACTTGTAATGCATATGTATAAAATAAATTTTGCCTTTTTCATTATTAAATTAAAATTAATAAAAAGAATAAAATGAAAACACTAATGACATGATTTTGATTATAAACCTTCCTCTTTTTTGCAGTTAAATATTATATAAATTATTCTGGACATTTTAAAGAAACAATCTCAAAAGGCTTTTTATAAAGAACAACAGAAAACTTTATATTTTCTCTTACATATATAAATTATTTTCAAACTTCCTAATATTTAACATAAGATATAATAATAGTTTTCATTCTTTTGAGAATTTTTTAAGAGAAAATATGTGTTCGTGCATTTTTAATTTTTAAAAACTTCTGTGGAAAAACATAGTATCAAAATAATAAATTATTTACAAAAAGTAATATAACATATAATAAAGTAGTCTGCAAAGTTTTTTATTCCGAATGCTGGAGTTCAAGGTATAAAAAATAGAAATATATGTTTTCAAAAATAATTTATAAAAATCTGATATGTGAAGTTTTATGCCATTAAAGAGTTTCTTTTTCACAATAATTAAATTTTTATATTTGAATCATTACATAAAAAATTCTATTTTTATGAGTTCGGATATTTTTAGTAGAAGTTATATGATCTTATTTATATATAAAGAGAAAAATGTCTTTAATTATTAAAAATAAATGAAAAGAAGTGCAAACAATAAGTATATCATTGTAAAAAATCCGTGTAACGTTTCAGAAATATAGTTCTTTTAACTTGTGTACAATGTATAAAATAAACCACAGACACCTACAAATTGTCTAGACGAAGATTTGTTTTATCTTGTTTTAGCTCTTATTTATGATGCTTATATAACTTATTTATTTATAAAATGTCTACAGCTAAGTATCAATTCTGTAGTCCTCCTCGTCCTTTCAAATTTACTTTAAAATAAAAAATATATATAGGAATTTCATTTCTTTTTGAATGAAATAAGATTTACAAATAGGAAACCAGAAAATAGGTTCTAATATCGCTTTGCTAATAATACTAGGTCTTATATTCCTTTTATGAGATTTTTTTCCTCCATTATGGGAATTCTTTAAAAGTGGCATCATTTTTTTTCAATTATTTCAGTTATCGAAGAAAAAGGATCAGATATTCTATTAACCTTTGTTGCATCAGTGGTGCAGTTGTATTAATAAAAATTGTTGACTATTTTTGTTAACACATTTCCTAAATTTTATGAAAAACATTTAAAAATAAAATTGAATTACTCTCAGATTCATCATATCCTTGATTTTATATAGCATATTTCTTATACCTGTAAAATCAGTAAAACATTAAACACCATTAAATGAACTAAGAATGTTGTCACTATTATAATATTCATTTGATGCGAAAATAGTTATATTATAATTACATGTGCGTTCTTTAATTTATGCATCATTATTTCTAGTGTGCTTAGCTCACACACAAGTTAACTATATCAAGAATAAAAGACTTCAATGATGGATGCACAAAACACCTGCATATCACTAAGAAATTTCCTCCACCTTTCGATAAGAGTTATTGATTAAATACCTGTAGAGCGCGCTTTTGTCATTAAAAATGTTCGCCGAGAGTGTTTGGAGGCGTAGAATGGTTTTCTGAGGACTATCAATGCATGTCCAAGCATGCACACATTTGATTAATAACCATTCTTTAAGAATGGTCCCTTTTTTGTATACCAATTTCTTAAGGACATGGGCAATCTTTGCGACTTTTGAGGGAGTAAGGATTTTTTCTGATCTTTGAAAGTGAATCTTGAGCGTTCCAATATTCTGAAGTATTTGAACTCAGACGATCTTAGGTATAAGATAGTTAAAGATGATAATATTTATGAATTCACGAATACCACTAAAGGACTTTGTATTGCCAATAAAATGTTTGAAATTATTTAAGAATCTTTTGGGAACATTAGCATCTTTTAGAACATTAGCATCTTTTAGAACATTAGCATTAGCATTCGAATGATTACTTTTAGCATTTTACGAATGATATACAGCAAAATTAAAAACAACGTAAAATCAAACATTGAATTAATTCCCGTTTCTTAAAAAACTTCTTTTTCCAAAAGAGAGATAAAACTCTAACACTTTTTTTATCAAAACTGTTTTCTTCATCGATAAATGATGTAGGAGATTCAAATTTCATACAAATTCTGTTTATATAAATTTTAGGGAAATTATTTTAATACTTTATTGATAATAAGCTTTCTAACAATTCATTTAATATGGTAAATATACTCTCCTTTCTTTAAAATATTACAATGTTTATAGAGTTTCTAAAAGACAGTACAGCAAGACAAAGCGTTTTTACTTCAAAGAATATAAAGCAAACATCGAAGTGACTGAAATATTTACGATTATGATATCCTTTCTATTCATTTAAAGAAAAACTTTATTTGTAATGTTCAAACTAAAATGTTTTTAATAAATCAAAATTATTTGTTTTGAAACATTTAAACTGTAAGCACTTTAAATTGATACTTTGCAAAATTCAACTACTGCTCCTAATATATAATTCAATTACTACTCCTAATAAAACATGAGAACTATTTGGTGATTTGGCGACAAAATGAAAGATTCTAGAATTTTCAGGAATATTGGCGATAGTTCCATAAGATCATGATTTATATTGATCTTTCTACTCTGTATTGGACGCTATAAGAGGCTGGAAGACCAAGCCAATCAGTTGAAAGAGTTGAACGTGCCACTTTCAGTCGTTTGAATTGAGCTTAAATTCTTAGTTAAAAGCGTTCTCTCTCAGAGCGTTTCGTGCTGATTAACATTGTTTTGTTGCTTGCGTTCTACTGTTTTTTGCAAATGCGTTATTGTGTACGTTTCTGCCAAATAAAGCATTGTTGCTTGTTATTGGATTTATCGAGTTTTTTACCGTACAGCCACTATAGCGGACGCATTGATTTTTTGAATTTTTTTTTTGAAATTTTCCGTAACAGTATAATAACTGGGAGGGTTTAAATAATACTCTGTGTAATATTAGAATATATCTCTTACGGGAGAATTTGCACCATGGTCATCGATTAGAACTCAAAAATAGTTTCTACTTCATTGTTGCCGCGGCGATAGTTATTCATTTATTTCTACATGCTTTTGGGCTGAGGTGAGAAGTAAATGATTCAGTTAAAAGAATATATCAAAATGAAAACACATTTTTTTAACTTAAAATATTAATGTTTAAAACAAAACATAAAAAGGCTGGCATTATTACGAATATTTAATGAAAGTTTCAATTTCATTTAAGATGGACCTTTAATTTTTCACTAGACACCTACAGCCGGTTGTCTTTAAAACAGATAAATAATTAGGCGAAATTAATTAATAGAAATAATTTTATTCATTGTTTAAAATAATCGATGCAGTAGTTCATATTAGTTATTTTATATAAAAAATATCCAACGAAATATTTTATAGTTCTATTTCTGAACCAAATGAAAACTACACTATACTCTCCATCTCTATTCTTTAAATTTTTATTATCTTCAGAGCTTTTAATATATCTAAAATAAAAGAAGTTTCCAATAATTTTCTATAAAGTGTTTGAATAAATTATTTATTACCCTGCATCCAATGCCCTTGATTATCATTAAAGAGAAACTTTAGCAGATTTTATTGGTTTAACAATTTTTAGATCATATAATATGGCATTGATCTAAACAAACAACTTTCATTGCTACAATAACTAGTTTCTAATATTTTTGAGAATTAGTGCTGAATGAAATGAGTGATGTCAAAAAATATGATTTAAAATTTACGCAATAAACATGGACTCATGTAATTTTAAACAACTCTATTTCCGAATTTGAGAAATCCATCATGTTGATGAAGTTGAGAGTTTCATTTTATGATTTCTCGTCAAATTGGAAATAGTTCAGGGAGGGGGGTAGGCAACTATTGGTAAAGTATTTAGGAATTCGGAATATTCATATGAAATGAAAATCAGGGAAATCGATACAAAATGACTGTGAGAGGGGGAAGGTGGGCCGTGAGACTGCTGGAGTCTTTGGGACTAGTACCTAGTATATATATCGATAGAAAATTTGATTTTTTTATTGTAGCATTCATTGTGATTTGAATGTCTTGTTCATTTTTTTCATTCCTTTATTATTTTATAATTTAGTTTTTACCTTCATTTTTTTGAAAAAATGATTATTTTGCTGTCTTTATTGTTTAGTCTTTAGTATTTTATTAGTTTGTAATTTTTATAAAATATAGGGTTATTACAAAATAATCATCGAATTTGTACTCACTTTATTTTTTTAAAAAAAACTATGACATCTATGAAAATAAAACATTTTATGCAAATATTCGATTGTCATCTTGTTCAAGTGAAATACATGCCTATACTATATTACTGTCAATGCTTTGTAAATGTTTATTTGCTTGAGTTTTATTTTTGTTTGTTCTAATGCGGCGAAAAATAGAAGGAAAGCTGATGTTTCGAGGACACGAGATGATGTCGAAAGGGTTAATAATATAAAATAATCCGTATAGCCAGCTATGGGATTTGCAGTTTCCATGGGAGACATGTTCATTTGTGAGACGTGAATGCGAAATATATTATAATTCTACCCAATAAATCACTAAATTATAAAAAAGGCACTTGGTATTTTTTTTTTCAAAAACATTCTATGCTTTAAAGATAAAGTAATCATCGTAAATCTTTCATTCTCTCTTTCTCTTTTATTCTTTTTTTCTAGAAAAGTGGCTGAATTATAAAAAACTATGAAGGATTCTCATATTCGAAACAACAATAAAACAACAACAAGAACAAAAAAAAAAAAAAACATTAGAATTTCTGCACGTTAGTCAGCCTTTTCAGAAATTCAATATTGCAAATAAGATCTCCTTTCCTTTAACAACGTTATAAATAGAATAGCGTATAATCATTTCAAGCCATTGGGTTAATGCTTATAGCATTCTTATTCTTCAGTTAGAAGAAAGAGTGCCCATAGAGTTATTATTCAATACGTATATAAATTATAATGAAATATCTCCACCACATTAACGAATGTTTCATTATATCTTTATTTTATACAAATATTTTTTTTTCTTCAAAAAGTTGTAGATATTTATTTGTCTTTACGTCCAAGAGAAAAAATTCTGGATATGTTTGTTTCATCATTGTTGTTCTTTTTTCTTCAGAAATGCCAATTTCTTGGCCTGCTTAGCTGTTCTGAATAATATTGAATAAAAAAATACTACAACTTGGTTGGATAGATACTCTCAAACGATTTTACTACAAATGATATTCAAAAATAAAAATTTATATGAATATAGTTTGAATCTTATGATTCCAACAACTGCTTTGATTCCTATGCATGATAATGTATTATTGGGTTTACTTGCATTATTATGCATTTATTTTTTACGCTTAATAAATACGGTTTTCTTGTTAATATAAATAACAAATGAACATTTTTCTCATTTCTTTCCATATTTCATATAGTTTCATATCATGCTTTTAATTTTATGTAATATCTATTTCAATTGATTTATTAAATTTAAACTACTGAGTAGAAATTTTAAAATGAAAAAATACGCATAACTTTTTATTCTGATATTTCAGTTACGTTTATGTAATAAACAATGCAAAATTATTCGATTATTTTCATTTAAAATCTGAGTTTTATCAATTTTTTACGTACATTATGATCCTTGATACACGTACCTTGAAAACAGTCTCATATTCTTCAAGAGAAGCTTTTTATTAATTTTTGTTCATGCTGTTTTTGTCAGATGTAAATATTTCCGAGATTTTTGAGAATCTTCTACTTGCTTTATCTCATCCTTTAACATTTAGAACTCAACATCAGGAAGAAGATTCATTTATTTTTGTATTTAAACTTTAAATAAAAAAAGTGAATGATTGTTTCATGAAAACCATAATATCCACTAAAAGAAATATTTTCTCAAAAAAATATTAAAACAAACGATAGTTTAATATATATTAGTTTATTTTTTAGCTAAACTTTTTCATATTTTTAATTCTCCAATAACTATCCAAATTCTTAATTTATATATATATATATATATATATATATATATATATATATATATATATAAAAGCAGAAAATGCTATTTTTTGTCATTTTCTTCCTCGATTTAATTTGCAAAAGTAATTTTGTAAAGTTTTTTAAAGTCTTCGTAAAATATTGCTTCATGTAAGTTATATATCACGATCTAATTCACGAGAAGAAAACATTAATAAAATCTTTTTTTTTTTTTTTTTGCTTTTAAAAGAGAACTCGTATTTCTAAGTTTATCTTATTTCTTAGAACTTATTGATTCAGCGAAGTATCAGTGAAAGAAGGCTCCATTAAGAAATCTAAAAATGTTTTTAAAAGTTGAAATTTTATACGTTTTAATTGCTTTATTTTTATTCTACTCCTTTTTGTAAATAATTTT
>JAPMOR010039859.1:75001-105676 GCA_026543865.1 Argiope aurantia
TAATTGCTTTATTTTTATTCTACTCCTTTTTGTAAATAATTTTAAGTCATTTCTTTATTTTACCAGACAAGTGTTCTGGACTTTTCTTACTGTCTCCAGAAGAGTATTCTGGAACTTTCTCTGCTTATATAAAAGTAGAAGATTTGTCAGTTACTGTATTCTCAGTTCTGAGTTCAGTTAATAAATTGGTTAAGCTCTACCTCTTGTGTGTGTGTCATTAAGTTCTATACTAAAGTATCTACGTGACATTCTTTGGTGGAGGCGCCGGGTACGATTCCAGTCAGTGTGGAAGCGTCAATTACGAAGAAGCGATCGCTTTAAAGGCCTTGAACCAGAATTTTTACTTTATAATCCACCATCCAGAAAGACAAGGGAAATGCCTGTGGAACCAGAGACAAAACCGATCATCCTGACATCAGCACAGCAACAATACAGGAATCCCTCTGTATTTAAAGGAGACGTAGAACAAGACCCAAACAAATGGCTGAAGGAATACGACAGAGTATCAAAATTCAACAGATGGGATGACATGACTTGTCTCGTAAATGTGTTCTTTTTTCTGGACGGCACAGCGAAGCAATGGTACGAAAATAATGAGGAAAAATTGACTTCCTGGGATGTTTTTAAATCAATGTTAAAAGAAGCATTTGGAGAAACACAGCACTATGTAAAGAAGGCAGAAGATGAGCTCAAGTATAGAGCTCAAAAACCTGGCGAAAGCACGCAATCATACATCCAAAGCGTGTTGGGATTATGCTATCAAGTCAAACCAGGTATGTCAGAAGAAGAGAAAGTGTCTCATCTGATGAAAGGAGTCGCCGAAGATGTTTACCAGGCACTTCTGACGAAAGAAATAACCACTACAGAGGACTTTATAAAATGGTGTAGAAAAATCGAAGAAATGCAGCAAAAGAGGATCCCTGGTAGGAAATGTGAAAGGCTCCCAAATGTCGTACCAATGGCTCCAATTGACGAAAAACTGGATCAGGCATCACTAATACGTCAAATAGTGCGGGAGGAGGTCCAGCGCCTTATGTCTCCAGTAGTCGATCTCGATGTCCAGGGCAAAGGCATTGAAGCCATTGTTCGACAGGAAGTGGAAAATGCTTTGGCTCCTTTGTCACAGACAACACCAGAGTGGACAAAGGTCAAACCAAGACGCCAACCTACCTATGCAGACGTTGCAAGACCACCTATGCCCGTAGAACAGCAACCACAGAGGAAGACGGATGTCTGGCGCACCCCTGATAGAAGACCCCTCTGTTTCCATTGTGTAGTTCATTGTGTAGGCCATGTAGTTCGATATTGCCGAGATCGCAAAGCTATTTTTGAGGCATATCGCGCTAATAGGAGATATTTCGGCCGTCCACAGTCGAATGAGGGACGCTATGCCGACGAATACAGCCGACCATCAGCCCGAGGTTTGTCGCCCATCCCATCACGAGGACGATCGCCGACACGCCGCTATAGATCTCCGTCGCCATATAGAAGATCCAGTCAATCTCCTAGCCGCAGAAATGAGGAAAACTAAGCGGTGCGACTTTCCTTGGGGGTGAGGCCGCTAGTGACAAAAATCTCCGATGCCGCAACATTGTGCCGTAAAGATGACCGGAAACAACACAGAAGTAATCGTCGACAATAAGCCAATACCTGCCCTTGTGGACTCTGGAGCCTCATTTTCTGTAATTTCGGAGAAGTATCGTCGCCTACTCAAGAAAGTTATGTTTCCCACAACTAACAATGTTCTTTTAAAAGTCGCCAATGGAAATTACGTGAGACCAGTGGGAAAATGTACGCTTCGTCTCGAAATCAATGACCGACCTCAAGCTTTTGAATTTATTGTTTTGCCGCAATGCAGTCACGATATCATCCTTGGTTGGGAGTTTTTGGGCGCTTCTCAAGCTGTTATAGATTTTGGTCGTTCGGAGCTCTTGTTTCAAGACGTCCTTCGAGAATTCCAAACTCCAGACTCCAGCCGTTTATTCACGATAGAAGATTATAATGTACCTGCTCGTTCTATCAGAAAGATTACTGTCTTAGGCCGTAAGAACCTTCGAGCTATCAACGTAATAGTGGAGGGAAATAGGATGCTCCTCTTGAACAAGGAAGTTGCTATTCCGTCTACTATAGTTACGCTCCTTAATGGAAAAGCCGAACTATGGGTTGCCAATGGACAAGGAGAACCTCAGATCATCCCTAAAGGCATGTGCATCGGGTGTGCCGAAACTTTACACGAAGACTGCGTAAATACCATAGATGAGGGATCGCCTTATTCCACGACCACTTCAAAGGCAAAGTTGGGTGTCATCGATTATACCACGATGATAGCTCCGGATTTGAGGATTGACCAAAAAGAAAGGATGTTTCATCTACTCCAGAGATTTTCAGAAATTTTCGATCAAGAAAGGACATTCAAGAACGGAAACCAACTCAATGTTAAACACCGAATAAACACAGGCGAGCACTTACCTATTAGTCAGAAAGCTTACAGAGTGTCCCCATCCGAACGCCGCATTATCAGTGAGGAGGTAACCAAAATGTTAGAGAAAAACATCATTCAACCATCAGAAAGTCCATGGTCATCTCCAGTCGTCTTGGTCAGGAAAAAAGATGGAATGTGGCGTTTTTGTGTTGATTGTCGCCGACTCAACAAAATTAATAAGAAAGACTTGTATCCATTGTCACGTATTGACGACACCTTGGATTGCCTGAAGGGGGCAAAATATTTTTCGTATATGGATCTCTACTCCGGTTACTGGGAAATAGAGGTCGATGAAGCCGATCGTGAGAAAACGGCTTTTATTACACCTGAGGGACTATACGAGTTTAAAGTGATGCCATTTGGCTTATGCAATGCTCCTGCAATTTTTGAAAGGATGATGGATAATCTACTGCGACATTTAAAATAGAAAATGTGCCTTTGCTATTTAGATGACATTGTGGTGTTCTCAGAAACATTCGATGAACATCTTCAGATGTTGAATACCGTCCTTCAGTGTATACAGAACGCATGCCTTATCCTTAATCCAAAAACAAAATGTCGCTTTGGAGCACAAGAGATAAAGATCTTGGGACACCTAGTATCCAGTGATGGCGTACGACCGGACCCAGAAACAATAAAGGCCGTGAGTGACTTTCCTGTTAATAGGAATATCCATGACATCAGAAGCTTTCTGGGACTTTGCTCTTACTATCGCCGATTTATCAGGTATTTTTGACATAAAGCCGAACCTCTACAGTTGTTACTGAAGGGGGACACAAAATTCTGTTGGGGACCTGAACAAGTGGAAGCTTTTAATACCTTGAAGAAAGATCTTACCTCCGATCCTGTCTTAGGCCTTTATGACGAAACTGCACCCACGGAACTTCACACCGACGCTAGTGGATACGGAATTGATGCAGTATTAGTCCAAATCCAAGATGGGAAGGAAAAAGTAATAGCTTTGCCTCTCGGACTCTGACGAAGGCTGAGAAAAACTATTCCACAACTGAAAGAGAATGTCTTGCGGCCATATGGACTATAACTAAGTTTCGGCCATATCTCTTTGGAAAGGCCTTCAAGATCGTCACCGACCATCATTCCCTGTGTTGGCTGACAGGACTGAAGGATACCTCTGGAAGAGTCGCTAGATGGGCGCTCCGACTCCAAGAATACGACGTATCGGTGGTGTACAAAAGTGGAAGGAAACACAAAGATGCTGATAGTCTGTCCAGAAACCCATTAAAAGTCAATGCTTCATGGCCTGGGGACTCCATTGGGTCACTTTATTCACTAATCTCTCAGAAGAACAGAGGAAAGATCCAGAATTGGCAAGAATAATAAGAGATCAACAAAGTACCGAAGCAAGCAAGCTGGGAAACTTTGAAGTATTTGAAGGAGTCCTCTACAAGAAGAATTTTGATGCGTCCGGAATGAAATTTCTACCAGTGATCCCGAAACATTTACGGCTCAGTATTCTAGAATCTCTCCATGATGACCCTACCGCCGGACATCTAAGATTCGCCAGGACTTATGATAGAATAAGAAAGCGATTCCATTGGCCAGGTTTGTACAGAAATGTTCGAAGATATGTGATGCACTACCGAGAATGTCAAAAGAGAAAATCTATTCCTCAGAAGCCACCAGGTCATCTCGTGCCTATTCCACCAGCTGCCGCTCCTTTCCATCGCGTCGGAATCGACCTGCTAGGACGATTTCCAAACTCTGACGATGGCAACAAGTGGATTGTAGTATGCACCGATTATTTGACACGGTAAGCAGTCACCAGAGCTTTACCGACGGCGGAAGCTACCCAAATTGCCAAATTCCTGCTAGGGGACATAATCCTGAAGCATGGAGCTCCACGAGTTATCATTACAGACCGTGGGCAGGTTTTTCAGTCCAAGCTGGTGTCCGATATTAATCGACTGTGCAATATCACTCATCGAATGACAACAGCCTACCATCCGCAAACAAATGGCCTTACAGAACGATTCAACAAAACACTAGCAGATATGCTTTCTATGTATGTTGATGTCGAACAGAAGAACTGGGACCCGATATTGCCGTTCGTCACATTCGCCTACAACACTGCCAAGCAGGACACGACATGTTTTACGCCCTTCTACCTCCTACATGGGCGAGAAGCTGAAACGCCGTTGGATACGATGTTTCCTCTCTGCCCCAATGAGTTCAGTCAAGAAGACGATTACGTTAGTCATCTGATCAATAAGGCAGAAGAATCGAGGCAATTAGCTCGTGCACGAACTCTCGAGGCTCAGCAGAAAGATCGCCGGCATTATGACTCCAAACATCGGATGGTTTCATACGAACCAGGAGATTTGGTGTGGATTTTTATTCCAGTTTGTAAAAAGGGGCTTTCTGAGAAGCTACTGAAGAGGTACTTCGGCCCTTATCAAGTCTTGAGGCGGTTGTACGACGTCACCTATGAAGTAGCCGATTTCGATCCTAATTCTAGAAGGCGGAAACCGAAAGAAGTTTCCACGTTTTACGCATGAAACCATACCATGAACCAGAAGAACAAGACGACCAACATACTTATAAAATAATGGAGGATCCGGAAAGAGACATTTCTCAAGAGACTACTCACCGTGAAGACACGACAACTTATGCTGGCCCTGTGACTCGATCGAGAACTAGAACCACACAATGAAATGTCATAACATCGAGACGCTGTTCTTCTAAGGAGGGAGCAATGCCGCATTGAAGAGAGACTGTCGAATCTCCAGTGTGGAGGGTTGCGGACAATTCTCGAGTGTCGAGAATAGACTGGGAAGAGCTGGACGTATTCCCGTGAAAGCTTTGGCGACGAAGGCGAATACCTGGCTTTCGAGTGGACTTCAGAAGGCACCGTTGGATCATCCTGAAATACGATTGGTTCGATGGAAGAAGTGTAAAGTGGCCAAACGAATTGCCTGGCAAGAATTCACTCCGGAGGACTCGACTACGATCCAGCGGTTGGCTCCATGGGACATCTTGCATTTTAAGCAGCGTAATCAAGTTTGGATGTACAATCCGAAACGACGAAGAGGTTCGGGTCAAAATCATTGAGAAGGAGCGGATGGATCATTAGTCGCCGACAAATTAGTGAATGGTGTCATCTTTGAAAGACCTGAAGTCACCTAAAGCATCGTCATCACATCATTCGGAAGCCTACGCCAGCTGTTGGATTGAAATTGGACTGCCGGGACGTCAGTCTTTGAAGAGGGGAGCAATGTTGCAAACCTGCAATTCGGCTTCCCAGCATAGTTTGTTCCATCAACAGAAAGAAAGTTTTACAGTCATCTGAATGGGACGAAGTCCAGGTGTGCGTCGGAGGTCCCAGAGCTTGGCGACAAACTTGGCGACCATTTGGCGAAGAATTTGGCGACTTTGGCGCCAAAATAGATAATACCCGAAACTTCGAGAATTTTCCCGATCCGTAAAGTAGGAACCGAGATACGCCTCGAACGTTCCTGATTGGTTGAGAGGCTTCTAGCCCCGCCTCCTGAGACCTATAAAAGGAAGCGGCTGCCGCTGCCAGAGGAGACGACGGAGTAGTCCGAAGACGGAGCGGAAAAAGCCAGTAGTCCGAGTTCGAGAGCAGCGGAGGGAAGCCAGTAGTCGTAGTGGTCGAAGAAGAGTAAGTGGAATCGACGGAGCGAAGTCAGTAATCCAAGTCCGAAGACGGAGCGGAGGAGGCGGAAATGACGGTGAGCAGCGACGGAGTCAAGCTCATGCTGAACTGAGCTGTGCGCTACTGCCTGCAGTAGATTCTGGTGTATGCTGTTGTATGCTACACGTCTCGGGTGAAGATAATTGTCTTCTGTGCTGTATATAGTTGTCGCTTTTGTGCTGTCCTGTGTGTCTTCGTGTAAATAAACGTCGTTGTTTTATTTTCTACTGCCGTCTGCTGACTGAACGTTCATACACCATATCACTTCCACTATCCAAACGAACCCCGGTAAAGAAATTTCGTAACAATATATATATAATATACATATATATATATACAAAAGTATAAAAATCAAGTTAAATGGAAAAACAAATAAACCAAATAAAAATATTAAAAAAAGAAGAATCCGGCCTGAAGACTTTTTCAAGGGTCACCCTCAGGCAGGGATTCAAAAAAGGGATTTTTTCTGTTAAGGAAATACAGACATTACGTCTAATAATGATTCCTTCGTGCCCCGAAAACCCCCTGAAATTAGGCCTAAGAGATATACCATTTTAACAGAAAGGAAAATACAAAACAACCAATTAGAAGAAAAACCACTAATAAGTAAAAATACAATAACAAAAACACCAAAATACCATAAACAGACACAAAAGAAATAACGAAAAAGCAAAAACATACCTTCAACAGTCAAGAAAATCCCAAGTATATATATATATATATATATATATATATATATATATATATTGCGACAATTTTATTTTTAGTATTTTAGAACGCTGTATAAACATCCAAATTATTTTAAAAATTTACACATTTTATTAATTTTTTCAATTGTTTTTTAAGCTACTAAAGATACTTCCTTACTAGCATAAAATAACAAGATGAATTCTGAATAATCAAATAAATATAAATCAAATGTTACAAGGAAAACAAAGTAAAAAAGGTAGAATTATTGCAATAAATTTAAATTTATTAATTTTTAAGTTTTTAAATCAAACTTAAAATCAAGTATTCTAGTAGAAATAAAAATGTTTACTTAAGTCAAAATAACGTGCTCTATATGACGTAACACAAAAACACGGCATGGGGTGTTGCAAAACACCAAACAATCAATTAAATGACATAAATAAATATATTTTTTTAAATTCTATCATATCCTGCAAGTTCTGATAAATAACAATGTTTATTAATTAAAATATTTTTAAAATAATGATTAATAAAAAATTAATAATAAATAAATTGAAATTATGAATAATTCTATAATAATTTTTTATTTGAAAATGCGATTATAATCCGAATTATGTAGTATGTTTAATATTATATTTGAATTATGCAGTCTATTTTGAAAATATCTTTTTGTGTGGATGAAAGAGGATTTGATATTTTACCGTATTTACATGAAGCCTCCATTTCCTAGTGCATTTGACATATGCTTTTTCTTGCACTTTACATATATCGTTTTTTTTATATTTTGCTCCTGTTATTTTAGAAGCTTGTTATCGTTTTCTTTAATATAAATTTATTTTGTTTGTCTGATATGCATTACTTTATCTGTTATACTATGCATCTAATCTCCAAAACTAAGCATCTACATTTGTTATATGCTCTGTTTCTGCTGCAATATCAAATGATAATCTAAAAATGAAAAGTTCAAATCTTTTAAAGACAGCCCTCGATTTCTGAAATTTTCAGGTGGAGTTTATGTCAATAACAACAATTTTCTTGAATTTTTATATCGGTAGGTTTAAGAGAGAAAGCTCCTTAGTTTGATCGCAGGAGCCATCTTCTGAGTAATCGCAGTTCTCCTGTTTCAGATTAGCAATAATTAAATATGTCTTCATAATCTGAATCTGCTGATTTTTTAGTTATTGAATCACTCACAGTCAAAATTCCCTCTAGAAACTTTTGAACTTATTATTTATTGATAATGACATATCGACTAAGGCAATTTCACTTTGTTGTGGTTGACACTAAAAAATAACTCGAATTGTTCTGTAAACTGCAAAATTACAAAATTCGCTGTTTCCAAGCGAAACGAATAAAACATGACTTCAGACACAGTTATTGGCGTACCTGACCAACTCAGATGAATTTATGAGCGATGAATTTTTTGGGTTTGAGCTTTGTCTTCCGGTGTTGAATGAACAGATAAAATTTATTGAATATGAGAATTGTGTGTGAATATTGAATGTGAGTACCATACTGCAGTTCACTATGTGTAGACAAATAAATTCCTTTTGCGTCATCAAAATGTGAATATATATAAATTTTGTAGATAAAAAAAACAATTCTAAAAAATACCAAAACATGTTATGAACATTTATTAAAATTGCTGACAGAAATTGCGATAAAAAGAAGCTGCTGATTCTTGAAAGTAATGAATTTTATAATGGTACAAAATAACATTTGCATGTGTTACAATGCTATTCTGGGAAAAAATATGTGAAATTTGTATTAACTTTTGCTGGTTTATAAATAATTACTGTTCAAAAAAGTACAAACCAAATTTGGTAATATCGGTCAGAAATATATACCATATATGAGGTTTGAGGGAATTTTGAATTCTGCAGGTTATATCATGTGTTTCGAATTTTGACATGCCATATTTAATGCAAATAACCAACATATTAGAAGCAAGATAATATTAAAGATAGTATTAAAGATAATATGCCGATATTTTTGCCAGTGAAATTCCTAGATAGAAATTATAAATAGGAATTTCGTAATGAAAAAAATATTGCCAAAATATAATTTTTAATTTATAATTCACTGCTTAATATCTTTTAATTTACACAGATTGAAGTAAATTTTAAACCATCTCAAGTATGCTCAGAAAAATGATTATCCGAATTTTTTATTTGAAATAATAAGAAGCAAATATAAACAAACACTAAATTTAAATTCTTTAAGTGAATATCAGCATTTCACTCAATATATCTAGACAGTAGTAAAGACAACCTACAAAATTAGAGTAAAACATTATTTTCTGAAATGAGAATTATTAAATCCTTTTTCATATTAGGCTTAGTTTTTATTTTTGAAATTTATTTTTAAGTCACTCTTTCCTCTATACTTTGAAATTCATACTCAGCTACTTTCAGTTGTTTATCCCTTCAGCACATTTTTTCTTTATTATTATTATTATTATCTCTCGAATTTACAAGAAATATGTTTTCTGTGATTCATTAATATAAAAAATATTTTTTTTAAATTCTTTATATCTCGATGACAATGATTGGGAGAGAGTTAGGGCTGATTTAGTTTCAAATAATGACCCTTAGAGAACATGAGACTTCTTAGTTTTTAAAATGTTAATTCTACAACATTTAATAATTCTCAACAAAATAAAAAGATAAATAAATAATTATCTTTATCCATTATCGTATTATTTAATATTGAGTGGAAATGGAATTTTTGACAAAATATTTCATGCGTATTTGCTTATACATTAAAATAATAAGAATAATTTGAAGAATATCTAAATTTTACGAAATTATCATATGAGATGGAAGAAAATATAAATTATTTACTTACGTGCAATTTAATTTAGTGTGAATTTTTTAGATTAGAACAGTGTGATTGATATTTTTTATTAAAAACTTTAAAAAGGAAAATATAAATAATAAGTGTACTTAAATTTATCTATCATTTAAAAACAAAAAGGAGATATAAACTTTTTTTTCAAATCTTCATTTTTTAAATTCAGTGCATTTTGATTCCTGGAAATCTTAAATTAGGCTTAAGTTTTTTCTGAAACTTTATACAAATTTCGTAATTTTCTTTATCTTTTTTTAACGAGAATAAAAAAATAACTTTTTTTGATGGCACAAGAAAATCATGCTTCCGAATTCGCATATAAATTGCTTTCCGAATTCTTTTCATCAACAGCATAAAATTAACTTCCTTTTTTGCTCTTTTCTCATTGTTGCTCATAACTTCGTTCATGCCATTAATCTTATTTCGCTAAATTTCTTTCAATGTATGTTCATTTCTTTTGTTTACAGTAACCAGAGAAGACTTAATTGTATTGAATACTTTCAGTATAATTCCTACCTTCAATAAAAAAAAACTTTCTTTTCAATTAGTCTCTTTTCCCTCTTTATTTTTTTAGCTATTTTCCTGCATACTTAATATTATTCCTCCAGATTTTCATTATGACAAAATCCAGAATATTTTTCTCCGCATTTCTCATGTTCGAAAATAAAAGGAAAAAAATGTCTCTTTCGTTATCATGAGACAAATGTTTTTAAAATCTCGTGATAAATGACAGGAAATTAATTACTTCCTGGACAAAACATTCAAAGTAGAAAAGCATAGCGGCTATGTTTTTGCTCATTTTGACTTCTTTTAATCTAACTTTCTACTTATTCAACTCTCATAAATTCACTTTCTCACCAAATTCTTTTATTTCATTTAATAACAGTGGTATATTTATCCATTTATTTTTTTCGATATTATTGATTCAAGCAGAAATCACTAAATGAAACAAAAAACATTAATTAAGATGTATTGAATAATTTAAGAATTCAAATATAGAAATTATTTCCGATTGCCATAAGTAATTATTAATTATTTTTATTTTTATCGATTAAATTGATGATGTCGAACAAAAAAAATTCCCTGCATAACAAAGTCTCTTAGATCTTTTCAGAAAGTTCAAAATTCAAAATGTTCAATATTTCTTTCAACTATTCAGATTTGTATTCCCATCCCTGCGCGTAAATATTGCATAGTTATTTAAATATTTGAGGAGTATATACGAACACTTCTTTATAGTATTTTTTACCCGAAAATTCTAAAATAAATTTTTTTTATATTTTTTCTTCATTGACGTTAATCTACAAATATATCATGCATATTATTTTGATTTATTAAATTGCTACATTAAGAAAATGCACTAGTAATAGTACAATTATTTTTATCTTTATTACGATTCTACCTTTTATTTTTCCTTCTTTAGAAAAACATTCCTTTAATATATTTTTTTATAAATAACAAATGGAGGATTGTTAGGAGGGCACAGAATGTTTGAAGGAAATATTCATTGATCATTTAATTTACCCTATATTTTAAACTTGACTTAAATTTGTTTTAGATAATGAATGATATTTGTAAATTTAAATTTTCAGATAATAATCTTAAGTTCATATTAGCTGCAAGTCACTTGAGACCCACCGTGTATAAATTTTGCTCAAATGCTCAAAATATAAAGCGATAAGGAGAATGCCTTCCATGATTTCGTGCATTCGAAATGAAAATTTTCCAAAAAAAAAAGCATTGAATTAACAATTTTTGATATTTGTGGAATTCATATCATATAGGAAATTAATGTTAGATAGTTAGAGTTCGGTAATTATAATTTTAGAAAAGCGAAAATTATTAAAAGTTTGTACTACTCAGATGTTAAAGTATTTATTTATTTGAATTTAAATAATAAGAAAAAAATATATTTATAAATACTAAAAAGCTATTTTTACCATAACTTATTATATATATAAGTATGTAAATCTTGCATGACCCTGCTGATATTTTATAATTAGTTTTTTTTTTAAAAAAAATGTGCAAAGTTTTTAAATATTTTGTATCAAGCTAAGCGCCTATGCTGGAAAAAAGATAATTTCGTTCCGTCTCTCGGCACAAATCAATGCATCGCCCACTTGGACTTACTCAACCCTTCTAGTATATAATTAAAGAAATGCTTTATTCTTTTCCAAACAGTTATGAAACCATTTAAAATATTAAACCATTTTTGGAATCAATATATTTGATGCTATCAATATGAAAATCAACATCTAAAAATATCAGTAAGATTTTTTTTAGAAATATTGATTCAAACATTTAAAATTAAATTAATAGTAGTGCAGTCCGAAATATCTGTATATATTGAAAACATTAAAAGTAAAAATGAATCAAACTCCTTTAGTTTGATTCAGATTTTTATAAACAATTTTTTCCGCTTTCGTTTTAAAGCATTTTCAAAATTCGGTTTTCATTTACAAGAGTTTAGAAATTCTCCATGTTTAAAAGTCACAATTTAAATTTTTAAAGCAATTTAGACTTGATTTTTATTCAATACTTTTTGTCTCTAAAATATCAGTTATTATTTCTTATAAATTAAATTTAAAGCTAGAAGTTTCACCTAGAGTGAATTTGAAAAAAATATGATTTCACTGATCTTAATGATTTAAATTAAAAAGTAAAACGTGGAAAATAACCGATATTTAAAAATGAATACGATTCTACTTTTAGGTTAATTAATAAAACCATGTTTCTACAAATTGATTTTATTAAATTTATTCTCTAATAAACATTTTAAAATTTTAAAAAAATCAAATTATCATATTGTAATATGTTATACCTATGCAGATACGAATAAATTTGTATAAATCGTCTTTTCTGGCTAAACATCTATACTTATAATAAAACTCAATGTGTGTGTGTGTCTGTGTTGGCGCTCTACAGGCCAAACCATTCAACTTACAGCTACCAAATTTCGCACGTGTATACCTTGGAGGCCGGGAATGTGCACCTGAGGGTTATTGTTCCGAATTTTTAACTAGAATTTTATTTATTTAAAAATTAAACGAAATTTTGACGTGTTTCTGCTATAACTTCCGAAAATATTACTGCAAAAAAAAAGATTTTTACATGAAGTTAAGGATCAAAAATTTATCTTTTAAATGATACTAATATTTTAATCTTAAAATTAAATTTCTATTTTTAATGAATTTTTAAATAAATATTTTATCTATGTTTTTCAATAATTTTTTCGTAAAAAATAAAAATTAAAATTAAGCACGTTTCACATTCATGGGAAGAAATCAGCTTTTTTCAAATTGTTGCCATCACATTGATTAAAGCTCCAATTAAAAATAAATTAAATCTTTTTGGAAATGAAATCTACAAAAATATAATTTTCGGCACGTGTCTGTAGGAAATGAAACAAATAAAAAATATTATTTTTTCTAAAAATAATTTCAAGAAAAATTATTTTATGATCTTTTACACTCTCTATATTATTAATCTAATAAATCAGTTTTATTTTAAGGCAAGTTTTGTTTAATATGAACAGGATATCCATTCAAATCGGGCCACACAGCTAATTTGTAAACCTTTAGTAAGACGCAGATCTGCTAAAATGGTCTAAATGGATAATGATTATATTTTATGTAACTCGATTCAATAAATGCTCTAATAAATAACGAATTTTTGATTTTACATAAAGCTTCTGCTGTGGAAATCACGAATAACAAAATGTTCTTGAAACACTAATATTTTAAATAAAAAGAGTTCATTTCCAATCAACTAAATCAATCACTTAAACTGACTGATTTATGAAAATTTGAATATCACTATTTAATAAAAAAAGGATAATTTTAGATTTTCCATCGGTCGTTTCAAAGAAAATACGCCTATCAGCGCGCAGGTTTCTCAATATTAATTGGCCTAAGATTATGAAAATGTTGAGTTTTTCTAAATTTTTAACATTCAAAACTTCATAAATAAGTCTTAGTTGATCGTGGAAAATAGAAACATCATTAATTTATTTAAAATGTGGTGTGTCCAGAATATTTCTCAAAATATGATACCTTACTGCATTAAATTTAGACTTCATAATTTTTGAAATATATTTATAGGCCGGAACAAAAAATTATTATTGATTTCATTTCAATCCTTTTGAAAGCAAAATTAATAACTGAATTTTATGCTGTATCTAAGACATTTTTTTTTAATTATTCTTTGAGATATTACATAAATTATGAAAAATATTTTGTAGTTCACATAAGTCTTATATACCGAGCGATTTTGTTTGCAATACTCATATTCAATAATAATAATAATAATAAATAAATCACAATAAATATGATAAATAAAATAAAACGCTTGGTTTTATTAAAAAATATCTTTATATTAATTGCAATTTCATCATTTCCACTTTAAATTAAAGTTGAAGTTTTACCGGAAATGACAACAAATTAGCAAAATAAATATATTAAATTGAAAGAAACGATCTAAACAACAGTATAAGTCTGGTATGACTATCAAAATTTGAAGATTAAAAATGTTTTGTTTGATAATCTATTAAAAGAAGAGTTACTTAAAATATTTAATTGAAAATTCTAGCGAACGGTAATACTGGCGAACCGGTTGGTCGCCAAAGGTGGCTAGTATTATTATATTTGAAAAAAATCAATATTGTCATAAAAACTAAATATAATTTTATGAATGTAATTGCATTTAATGCCAAAAATTTTATATAAATTGTCATACTTTTTTTATTTTGAATATAAAAGATTTTAGATTTTAATATATTTTAATAATAACAAATACATTGAAAAGCATTTTAAATTCCTTTAAGAAAAAGGCCTTTAAAATTTACCCTTCAAAGTATATGAAAACATTGTTTATTCCAATATTTAAAAATACAGGATGAAATGAAACTATATGAAAGACAGCTCTTTCAGATATGATTTGTTGAAAATGTCTGGAACGTAATCCTCTATTATAAATTTTTGATGCAGCTATTGCCATAAAATATTCTGGAAACATTTTCTTTTGATGATTTAATTATAGCACCCGCACATTGAAATTTCAGGACTATTTATCATTTCCCATTTACTCAAGACAAAGCTGACGTAATTGGCATGTTTATCCAAGTAAGTGTCAATATGTTCTTGGTACGAATTAATAGGAAATTCTTGTTAAGTTTAGACCTTCTAAGAGTAAATGCTTGACATATTTGACAAGATGAAAATATAGCTCTTAGACCAAAATTTATTTATAAATAACCAAAACATATTTGTGTTGGTAAAAAAATTAATGTATATAAACATTTTTAGAATTTTTATTTTAAGAAAACTCTTCTCCTTTCATAGTTCTATTATTTAATAGCAAATATATTTAATATGCCATAACATTCTATCTTTTTTTCTTTTGCATTAAATTATCTAGACTGTATTGTATTTTTTAATTTATTTTATAAATATTACATAATTATGCTGAGCTATTTTACTAAGAAACTTTTGAGATGATTTATCTCGTTATTCTGCTGCTAAATTTATCCACAAAATAGTTTATCTTCTCTTTATTTTAAAATGTTTTATGGTTGATTGTTTTACATATATAACATAATTAAATTCTTAAAGAATGTAAAAAGGGTAGTGATGCGTGCGTAGCTAAATCGTACTCTTAGAACTAGATGGCGCCACTGAAAAACCAGAGACGCATCCTTGGCTTAAAATCACTGACTTCTAAAATCAGTGATCATATCTATGATAAGTGTCATTAGAAACAACAATACCAACAACAAATTCTTGAAGAAATTAAACCAGATTTTCGATGATATTTATATTTAAATAAGTTGCATTTATATAGTATTTTTCATCATCAATTATTTAAGGCAAAACATCGCAATATACAGTACAAGTAACTGAGAAAGAATGTCTTCAGAATATTTACTTAAGAAGCAATGTATTCTTTTAAGCATTTTTACAAATAATGGTTTAGAGTTACAACAAAAAAAGTACACTACAATCAAAGTTAATTCATCATTAAATATTCTTGAAAATTAAATATATGTATTAAAAATTCGAATATAGCATTAATACTAATTTTTTTAGTTTGTTTTACATTACTTCTTTTAAAACAATTTTATTCAAACCCGGTTGTTTATTTCCTATTTCATTAATGTTTTAGTTCATGCCTATTGAATTTTCCTTACAATTTTGCATTTTTTAGCTTAAATTGAAATGTAATTATTAAATGTTTTCATAAAATGAAACAGGTACAGGTTTTATTCTACATGTAAAATATAATGTTACATATAAAATGGATGCTATTCTCTTTTGAGATGTGATATACTTATTTGATGATCTCTTATCTGTCTTCGAAATCGAAATTCTTTATTTGATAAGTTAAATTTTTAAATCGTTTAATATTTTCTATGAAACATTACAAGAAAATTATAGGACAAACATATTCGTTCATTTACTTTTAATCTATACAATTTTGAATCCATTAATTATTCATACAATTTTCAATGCATTAATTATTCATATTATCTGTAAGAAAGTACATTAAAATTTTAAATATACTTTTAAATATTTATTTTGAAGGAAAAAATCTTTCAAAAAAAAAAAACATCTGTAATTCGTAAAAAAATTTTAAATTTTAAAATTGAACATCAACTTGAATGGCGTTTAAAAACAACCCAAAAACGCATTTATTTGTATTTGCCAATAAAATACAAATGTCTCTAAATTGATTAAATATAATTAATTATTAATAATTAAAATTTTTAAAAATTAAATAACAAATTGTGCAATATTTGCAGGTTATGATTTCATATTTGGAATAGTATTTTTATCTTTGAAATCAAAATACACACAAAAATTGAACAAATATATGACAAACGTAATTTAAATGTTCGCGAAGTAAAAAAAGGCATATTGCTTTTTTAAATTAATTAATAGAGAGTCGGCAAGAATTTTATAAAAAAGACACGTTATAGTAAGTCCCACTTATTTGACGACGAAAGAAGAAGAAAAAAAAATATCTAGCTAAATAACCTTTGATATTCATGAGTCAAACAATACTTGATTGGCGACGAATGAAGAAAAAAAAAATCAAGAAAAATAATCTTTGATATTTAGGAGTCAAACAATACTTGATTGGCGACGAATGAAGAAAAAAAGCAAGAAAAATAATCTTTGATTTCCAGGAGTCAAACAATACTTAATTGGAGACGAATGATGAAAGAAAGCATGCAAATTAATCTTCAATATTCATGAGTCAAACAATATCACATCCATGTAGCTCTAGACAGTCAGACCTTATAAATGATCAACCAACACGAATATTTAAACAGATTCCGAGTTCAATTACAAAATAAGCATCAGTGACTAAGAAGCAAAGGAGATTAGATCCCTCATGTGTTATAGTCAATACAGTTACACTGACATTAAATTGACGGCTATACTCTCTTGGGAGGCAACATACTTATTTGATGATATCTCATTTATCTTCGAAATCGAAATTCCTTATTAGGCTAGTTAAATTTTTTAATTGTTTAATATATATTTTTTTGAAAATTACCAGAAAATTAGATTTGACAAAACAGAAAATGAAAACATTAAGCCTTTCGTGCTCTGCAAAACTTATCAATAGCTTCTACCACTGAAATTTTATTATATTAAATTATTATTTAGTTATTAGCTTCAAAAATTATTTAAAAATCGTGAAGAGTTATTGTCAGAAAGAAAAAAATAGCACGAATTCATACATGTAATCTTTATCTAATTAAAATGTGTTACAAATATGGAATTATTAAATATAGATCTAATATAAACTGAAAATGCACTCATGTTTCATAGCAATTTGAATTTTGCATACAAACTGATAGTATTGCAATATTATAAAAAAAATTAATTAAGTTCCTGTGTAGCAGTGTTATAAGAATTAATTAAATGGAATTTATTTTCTGTAAATTAATTGAAATTTAAAAAGTGTAGCATTGTTCTATAGTAATGATGTATGTGTGACATATCAGCTAATTCTGAACTTAGATATTTTAATATTTCTCAAATCTTCAAATGAGATGATTTAATCAGATATAAAGGACAGAAATTTTCAAACTTTATTGTCTGTACGTAATCTGAAAGCAAAATTAAAGCATACAAAAAAGTAAAAGATATCATCAAATACTAAATAACTGTTCATATGTCTAACTATCCACAATATAAAAATGTTCTATTCATTTCAGATATTACTTGGCATCTGACAGTTATCTCTCTAAGCTTATTTCGGCGAAAATCATGAGTATCACAAAAAATAAACAGGACAATGCGTGGGATCACACAAGCAACTTGCAGGATCACTGGATCAAGTTTCCCCTCTGCAGAAGAATAAAGAGCATGAGAACAGCAGCACCTGTCACTAACACGTATCCTCTAAGGAGAAATTTCATGCTGCGTTAATAAGAGAAACAAGTCGCTAATAATCAAGATATTCAATTCAAAAGACTTTATCAGATTTATTGTACTCTTTTATTTTATTTATCAAAATTGCTGTTGTTGTTATATGGATTCTTTAAAACTAGAGACATATTTGGCTACATTTCTCTAATGCAATGGTAGAAGAATAACATATTTAAAAAAACACTCATTTATTAAAATATAATAGCAGATGCATGAAGACGAAAACACATAAAATATGACAATACAAATAAAAAATGATTTTAGCATCTTAAAACATAAAACAATGACTCATGACAATTTGAAATAATGATGTAATGTATAAAAATTTAAAAAGAAAAGTTCAAAACAAAATCAGAAGAAAAAAGGCTAAAGAAAATTTTAAAAAACTAATAGCTTTTAAATACTTAAAAAATATTTGGGCGATATTTTTCATACTCTATGACTTGGAAAGTTAAAGAGGACGAGGTTAAAAACGAACATGATAAGAATTAAAAAACATGACCATTAATTAAATATGAAAAACAGTAAAATGAACTAGACAGCTGTTGCACATAAGCGTATTTTTGCCAAATATAAGATGCTTGAGAGTGAATCTTGTATGTCCGGTACAGAAACGATTATTAAAATTTTTTTTATCAAAAATGATGCAACAATAAAAATGCATGCGTCGTAAATAATAATTTATTAGAAGATACATGATATGCTCAAAGAGAAATCAAACTAATATAATAGAATTTAAACCAACCATTCTTGTTGTAATGAAGCTGTGTAATGTTAATGGAGAACCTTTCTTCTTCATTTTTTGAGTACTCAATGTTATTTGAGAAAAAAAATAAACGAATGTGCTTTATCAATTAACATTGTGAGTGATAAAATATTATATTGAATGATGACTGTAACATTGTTTGTGAATGATAAAATTAAATTTTTACTATATGCATTAAGATATGTTTATATAAAGAAAGAAATAAAGATATAAAGAAACAAAGATGAAAGAAATTTTGAGAAATTAAATATAATATTTTGCAAACTGTTTCAATGAAACACTTCAACATGCTTAAGAAAAGTATTGCTTTCAGCACCAACGTTTTAAATCGAAAAGAATATTCTTCAAAACTGCTTCGAAAGCTGAGAATACTTCCATATTAAAGTGTTACAGGTTGATAAAATACGGTCTTAGTTTCTTATATCGTGATTTGAATGAATTGTTGAAACTCATTTTACATACTTTTGACTGACAATTTGCTCATACATCTAACTGAAACAAAATAACACTGAGTGACCAAATTATTATGACCACCTTGCACTTATACGCAGTTCAGACGTAATTTCAAGTTATTGTCACTAGAGGGAGATATTGCTATATGAAGGGGCTATCTAAAGCAAAAAAAAAAGCCATTTAACTGAGTTTGAATGCGGGATGATTGCAGGCAAACGAAGTTCCGGAACCGTTATCTTCAAAATGGCTGCACTTGTGAAGTGTCCAGAAGCAGCAGCTATTAATATTTATATATAGCCACTGTTAATCAGAAACCACGGTCTCAACGCCAGACTTGTAAACTTAAAAAGCTACAGAATGCTCGATTGGAAATTAGGCTTACCAAATCCATCAGAAAAGCTAGACAAGCAATAAATTGCAAGAAATCTTAATTACGGAGCAACTGCAAATATATCTGCACGAATTGCTCGCCACACATTACACCGTTTATGCGATGGAAACCCTCAACTTATTCATAAATTTCTACTCATTGTTTTGAACAAGAGCAGATGTCTCCAATTCACAAAGGAACAAAAAGATTGGGCAATAGATTACTAAAAATAGACCATATGGTCCAATGGATTGCGTTTTCTTAAATATACTATACAGGTGGAACATTCGAATGTGGAGAAGACAGCCCTAGGCAGGACCTAATAGCATTACCACCATATTTCAAGCTGGTGGAGGCAATATTTTGATTGGGGAATGCGTTCTTGGCATTGTATGGGTCTTTTGATTATTATGGAGTAATGTCTGAATGCCCAAGTGTATATAAGTTTTATAGCAATCAATTATAATAATGGCATATCCTGATGGTGACAACTTCCAGCAGGGCAATGCACCCTGTCATAAAGTAGCACGGTCAGCATATGTTTCGAAATGCAAGCTAGATTGTACTCGGCTTCGCTTGCCTATAGAATCATCAGATTTCAATCCATTTTAGAATATGTGTAATGAGATCAAATGATGCATCAGGCTTCTCAATATAGTACCAGCACATTTTAAGGAATTGGAAAATGCAGTTGATAGGATAAGGTCTCAGATTCCTCATACCATCCACCAACACCTCATGGAATCCATGCCCAGAAGAATCCATGTAGTATGAAGGGTAAAAATAGTTCCAACATTATATTAAAGAGGCTGTCATAATGATTTAGCCAATAAGTATACGCGCATTGTTCTTTTAAATGTTGGGCAAAATATGAATCTTGTTTCAACCAATTCAGATACTTCAAATGCGAATAAATACTTTCTAAAACTCCCAAGAATCAACTATATATAATTTCTGTTCTTTCGAAAATTAAATCCATCTTGAAAAATCAAAGACATGAAAAAAAAAGTAAAAAAGTATTTGCTGTAATTTTTATATCTTTAATTAAAAGATTAATCAAGGTAATAGAAAGCGCGTTGGAAGATATATGTGAGTAGTAAAGTTAGGCATTTTGAAAAAAATAAGCAAAATTTAGACGAATTCTTGAAATTTATGGAAGTCTTTATAGATCGTCACTTATTTCATGTATGGTTAAACTTAATTATCATGTTTAAAAATTATTATTGCTTCTAAAATTTTATGAAAATTCAGAGCTTTATAAACGAAATTCATAGAGTAAAGTAATTAGAAATTCTAAATAAAAATTAGTAAGATATATTCTAGATAAGAAATAGCTTTGAATTAGTTTACGAAAAATTTAATTATTTTATCTTCAAAAAATGCTAAATGTTAAGATGGAATGACCTTGCATTACATCAAAAGCATGCAATACAATTTATTTATCATCTAACAAAGCATTTTCTTGGACTCTGACCAAATGCTAGGTTATTTTTCTCCTGCTTTTGGATTTTAAACTTTGTATTATATAATTGGTATTAATTATATAATATTTTTTATTGTTTCTAAAAAAATAACTCTCATATAAATGAATCGTGAAAGATAATGTTGTATATTCTTAAAACTTGATAATGAATTTAAATCGCAGAAACAATTCCCCTCTTTCTTTCTAGTAAGAATCAAAATTAATTCAATCTCAGCAAAATATCTGTCTCATAAAATTAAATCCAGTGACTTAGTGTTTGAAAATTGCTAATCGTTAACCATACAGCTCGATTTTGGTGATAAGTAATGGAAAAGTATCGATTTTTAAGCACAAAGAATAGTTCCCTCTCTAAAGACTAGATAGCGTCTTTAATGAGAATTCCAACTTCAGTAAAGATGCTTGAATCATTCTAAGTGATTTCAAGAATCTTTTCAAATGGGAAATAAGAATCTTCTTTTTTTCTTCTTCAAACAGAATACTTTTTTCTCCATTTCATAGGTTGTAATTCCTTTTCCTAGTAGTTACTTTGGAAGCACTTTACCGAAACGCTATTCAATGATTTCCTTATCATCTTAAAAGAATGAGATTCTTCTTTTTGTTGTTGTAGTTGTTTGTTCAAACTTGTAAATCTAGGATTCAGCGGTTATTTTGAATGGATATCGTATCCATTTATTGTTGGTTGATTCAGCATTCGTAGGTGAAGTAATATTTCATAAATTGCTGATCCAGATCTTGTTATTATAAGTATTGGTATTTAAAGACACTTTGAGTATCCCAATTTAAAATAATGAGGATAATTGAAAATGTGTTTTGTGAGGCTATCATATATTTTAAATCGTATTTCTTTGGTATATATTTGTAAGATGAAAATATTATTTTGAAACAAAATTTTGGACAACTTTATTAAAGAGATTTTTTTTAAAAAAATGTTGAACATTTTATTTAGCTTGATAATAATAATTTTTATCAGTTACATTTATTCATGAGTTGAAATTTCAATCTCATAAAATTACTAATATCCAATTTAAAATTAGCATAATTATAAAAGTAATAAATAAATTGAAATATTAAAATTTAAATTATCATTTAATACCTAACCGAATACCGATTAATTGGATTTTTCTGCACCAAGGAGGACAGCTTTTGTTTAATTACGAAATTTGTATACAAAACATATCAATGTTTTCATTAAAAAAAACAGTTTTATTTTTCAGCATTTTAGTTTCATTAATCATTTATTGCAGAAACTGCAAATTTCAATCCTTTTAAACTGCAAGATGTTACAATATATTTTGACATTAATTACCACAATTAATTTTAAAGATATATTTCTAAAATCATAGTCTGCAATATTCAAAACGCTTCAACAAAAGCACTGAGCATGAAAATTACTAATGAGAAATTCTGATCGCATGCATTAATAAAGATTATGCTTAAATTACAGGTGTTTTTTATACCTTCATTTTCCATTATGTTAAGGAGGTTCATCTTCGTCAGTGAGATAAATTAAAACCTAGGAAAGCCAAACATTAATTTTAAAATTAAACTAACATTAATTATATTCAAATATAGATTTAATAGTTAAATAATATTTGCAGGAACTCAAATTATCCTGTGTCTGATTC
Source organism: Argiope aurantia (assembly GCA_026543865.1). Lineage (NCBI taxonomy): Eukaryota > Metazoa > Arthropoda > Arachnida > Araneae > Araneidae > Argiope > Argiope aurantia. Next base: position 97,832 of record JAPMOR010039859.1, read on the forward strand.
TGTGAAAATTATCAAGTAAAAGAAATATCACTAATTTTTTCAAACATTTGTATGTTTGCCCTAGTCTTGGAGGTGATGCGTATATCCATAATTACATTTTATTTTATAAAACTGATTAATTGGTAAATAATTAATATTATACAAATTGCTTTATTACTTTTTGCATCTGAAAGAAAAAATCTGCAGTCTTCCTATGCAGTTATTTTTATTTAACAAGTATTTTTTTTTACATAACAATTTTTTATTTATCTATATTATTATAACTGGTTTCTTTCTGCAAGGTGGTTATAATTAAACTTCTCCTACAAAGAGCGTCCTAAAACGTAAACTGTTGAACGAATTGCTACGAAATTTGGTATATAGACTATATACGAGATGCGCTTCCGGAAATTCGAAAAAAGTTTCAAAAAGCACAATAGTGAAAGCATTTTCCAGAGAAACACAAAATATAGCACAATAAATGACCAAAACAGAATACAAAAACAATATTAACAATCCAGAACAAGAATTATGAGTATTAAAATGTAAAACCGGAAAACGCTGTCAGTTCTAGGAAAAAAATGGCGCGATTTGCATGCTTGCGAAGAAGAGGAAGCTTTATGCAAAACAGGTTAGGATATGAAACGTTTTCAGACTTGCAGACTTGTCATGGTTTATATCCGTACGATTTTTGGTTAAGAGGCCACTTAAAAAGTCTGGTGTATCGTGCAGGTGTTGTGGCTTTGGATTACTTAAAGTACTCCATAACGCTTCATGTGCAAAGTATCACAACTGATCAGTTACGATCTGTTGTTCTGCTGTCCACCGATTTGAAATTTTGCAGCTGAATGAGCGTGGTGACATGGAGCACCTTTCTCTACATCGTCCTAGACACAATAAACAACTGCTCTTCTTGTGCAATTTCGTCTTAATCTGTTCTTGTTTCTATAAACTGAACTGTGTGTGTGTGTGTGTGTGTGTGTGTGTGTGTGTGTGTGTGTGTGTGGTGGCGAACGATCTGCTTAGTAAAACCTGGCCTGCCCATACAACTATCCAAGCATTCGCCGATGATTTTGTTTTGGTAATTAAAGCCAAAACAAAAGAAAATCTAAGACAAAATACCCAAGAATCAATAGCACAATTCGTATCCTGGGCTGACATAAACAATCTAGAAGTGTCCACGGAGAAATCAAACTTTATTCTGTTTAGTAAATGGGTAGCAGGACCCAGAATCTATTGGCAGGGAGAAAGAATAAAGCAGACACACGCCATTAAATACCTAGGTGTCCATATTGATGATAAATTGAATTGGAATACCCATCTCAAGCATTTAGCATTGAAAGCGCAACAACAACAATTCAATTTTCTCAAAATAGCTGGCAAATCCTGGGGAATAACACTTCGACACAGAAAATTTTTGTATAAGACAGTTATTGAAAGGATGCTTGCACACGGAGCAGGAGTTTGGTGCCTCCACCCAACGGTTAGATTAGCAAGAAAGCTCTCTTCCATCCAAAGAGGCTCCCTGTTAGCAATTACAGGAGCATACAAGACCACGCCTACTGCAGCACTCCAGGTTATCATCGGCTTGCCACCACTTCATCTGCAGCTTCAGATGATGGCAAGAATAACTGAACTGTACAGACTTCGTGGAATCCTACATGATATGCCACATATCAACCCATACGAGTATGAACACAGAGCTACCGGCTGGACGTCACATCCTTCCAAACATCTCCAACCACATCAAATTTCTTTGGAAGACGGAGGGTCTCAGAATTTAGTACTCGGGATCTATACCGATGGATCAAAATCCTCAGCAGGAGTTGGGGCTGCATTTTGTGTCGTGCAGGATGCAGTGACTATACACCAATGGTCAACCAGCCTATTGAAAGAAAATACGGTCTTCCAAGCGGAATTACTAGCACTCAATAGAGCAGTCAAATACGCAACCTCTCTTCCTACATCAGATCCAGTTACTATTTACGTCGACAATAAAGCAAGTATACAAGCCTCAAGTTCTCCAAAATCTAATAGCCAATTAGCAAGAGTTACATTTTCACTTCTTCTTGCAAATCCTCACATTAAAATATCATGGATCAAGGCACATGTAGGCTATGAAGGGAATGAAGCGGCGGACAAACTAGCCAAAACAGCGGCTATTGCTAATCAAGATCAGAATATAATGAAGCTCCCAAGATGTCATCTGAAGAAAATCCTCCAAACCGATATGATGACAAAATGGCAAAAGGAATGGGAAGAAGGCGAAACAGGCCGTTCCACATTCAAAATAATATCGAAAGTTTCTCTCTACGCGGCCAACTGGAACAGAGCGGATGTCCTTTTCTTCACTGGACATGGCCCATTCCCGACATACCTACACAGATTCCATCTGGCCAACTCTCCTTACTCTAGCTGTGGGGAAATAGCATCCCCAATTCACTATGCCACCGAATGCCTACTGACTGTCTCATGGCACATGAGAAAGCCAGAAACAAATCTGGAGGAAGAATGGTACAGGAGAGTTGCATCGAATACCCTATCACGCGGAAAGATCCACTCCATAGTAAACCATATTCATAAATACCAAGACCTTTTCAAGACTACACAATAGCTGAGACCAGAATGCCTCTTGTCAAAATCAGCCGAAATTATAACTTCAAAAGTCCCTCAAAAGTGCAGTTCTCACGAAGGAAACCAAAACCACAAGACTCAGACGGACGTTACAGATTTCTGACTCTTCAATGATTATTTATATGCTTATACATGTCATACAGATGTTCTCAATGTAACTTATCAATTTTTTCAGTAGGTAATTTCGTTTCCCTGTAAGTTCAACCCATAGTGACCATTTGTTTCAGTATCCTTGTCTCCTCCATCCAGTTATTACTTCACCAAAAATTTACAGTCGCGTAGGATTTGACACCGATGGGATTCTCTGGAGAACCCCGGATGGTCTGTCGTCTCTTTCTTTATACCAACAATTTTTTTCTTTTTTTTTCCCTTCCTTCCATCTTGTGCTTATCCAACTGGTTAGATAACTTAGTGTTATAGGCACCGGGGGCACAGGATGGCGTTATGTTATGTGTGTGTGTGTGTGTTCTCTTCAAACAGCTTATTGTTATCTTTTCTTTACCTTTACTTAATGTGGTTGGATGACAAGGTGATCAGAAACTAGTCAATAAATGTTAATATTGTTTCTGTATTCCATTTTGGTCGTTTATTGTGTTAAATTCAACGTTATTCCTGAAAAAGCGCCATCTAGTAAAATTTTTTTCGAAATTCCATGAGCGCATCTCGTGTATAGTTTGTATACCAAATTTCGTTGCAATCCCTTCACCCGCTTTCCTTGTATGATGCTGTTTATAGGGGAAGTTTAATTATAACCAACTTTATATTAAATAATTACTCATATTTCACCGAAAAAAGAAATTTCAGAGTCTATGTAAATATTAAAAATTATTGTTCATCTAATTGCTTTATCGCATTTGGGAAAAACAATGGTCTAAAATAATCCAAATGTATGAAATATTCATTAGATTCTGAAGAAAAATCAAGCTTAATTTTTGAATTTATTAAATTTTTGTATTGATTTTTCAATGCGAATTATAAAAAAAATAATAATTTTTCTCAAAACAATTAAAACGCCTATCCACAACGGTGTACATTTTTGGTAACGAACAACATTTTTTTTTTAAATAATGCATTATTTGTCCACTGAAAAAATGCAATAAAGCAAGACTGAATGCTGAAGTCTTTGTACCCAATCGCAACATTTTTCATAGAAGAGAGAATAACGAAAAATAGCTACATTTTTTTCGAAGTAGTAAAATTCATCTTAGTATTATATTTCAATAAATAGATTTGTTTTTAAATTCAGGCAAAGTAAGCAGGATTGTGAAACAGTATGTTTATAGAAAATAGAAATAGAAATCGAAAAATAATTCTAGATTATCTTCCTTTACAGACGTCTTGCCATTTCACTGAAAATAATTGTCACTATATAGTAAATACATAAAATAGAAATTTCTTGACTAAATTATAAAAGAATTACAAAATAAAAATACAGTAAACAAACCCTTCTTTTTTTAAGTGCAATACACATCTTATATTGTGAAAGCTTTCGTGATCTTATTTCTTACAGGTTTATTATAATTAACAAATTATTATAAAAAAATTTTCTCATATTTCTCAAGATTTTAAAGTTTCTATATATTTCTACTGTGAAATATTAATAGAAATTTCGTTAAAATAATCAATCACTGCAGTGAATTTATTATATGCCTTAGACGTTTACAATATTTTATGTCCCATATGATATTAGGAGATGCAATATGCTAAAAAAACTGTAGAAAATTAGACAGTTGTTACCAAGTTTAACAGCTAAGTCAAGAAATTTTAATGAAAAAAATTTTAAAAAAATTTAATTAAAGGCTATTTTTTACAATATACGGATAATTAATGAAAATATTGTCCATATTCAAAATTATGTAGAAACGTTCTTTACATAAGAATGTTTGCTAAATAGAGGTTAGTCCAATTTAGTTTCTACTGTATTTTAAGAATAATTTGCAGATACCAGAGCTTCTAAAATACAAAGGCATTTATTTAATATTTTGGATCATATATTGATTATTAAATGAATGAATGAAATGATTTAAATAAGTAATATAGATGATTTAAATATTGAATTACCATAAAAATTTTGTTGACATTTTCAATGAAATTGGAAGACAGAACTTCATGTCTTATAAGGACTTGTTAAACAAAGTTATAAATTTATAATTTTTCTGTATATTGTGACTATTATTAAGACTGAAATGAAGCACGTAAATATGGATTTGAAAGTAATTAAAAAAATACACATTGAAATTGAAATTCCCAAATCAATAATTTCAGTTTTTATTCCTGTTTTTATTCAATTGATAAATAATTCTGTACTTATTATTCAAATCTGAAAATACTTTTCATTCATGAAAAATTTCTATCATGAGTTAATATCATGATAAATCTCGATATAATTTCAGAAACTATATTATCCGGAAATACTTCAAAGTCTGTTCAAAACATTCAATTTCAAAAAGATGCTTTTCAAATGCCTCAGTTTTATCGGCCAAATATGCATGAATAACCGTAAAGATAAATAAACAGCGCTAGTGAGTTTCAGTATTTATCTAACAGCAACATTTCTCGCATAGCATAATTCCCTTATTACATCTAGCTGCCAGAAACTTAAGTGTCATGTCTAGAAATACTCAATGATTATGCACTATCATCAACTGCAGACAATAAAGTTAAAAAGAACAATATATTTCCTTACATTTTGGTTATTCATCTAAAATTGTTTTAGTTATTCAACTAAAATTCTTTTGGTTATTCAACTAAAAATTCTTTTTGAAATTTAAGTTCTGCAGTTATAAGGCATAAAAATTAAATGTACTCTAATAGCATTCAAGAATAATTTTTCAGAACTTAAATTAAATTTATCTTTCTCTCTCTCTCTCAAAGGCAGGTTGCCAGTAATGAAGAGGAAAGTATCGAGGAGGCATTTTTCAAGAGTCGAGCCGATAGTGAAGTATTATTAACGTGCCGTTTTAAAATAAAACTAGGGATATTTTAGGGCCAACCTCGTAATTTTGAAATAATACAGCAATTCAGTACATAACTCAAATACATAATTTTAATTATAATAACTGTCAATTCCTTTAAAAATGCATTTCCATTTTTTTTAATTATTTGTAAATCAAATAGCAGAATGGGCATTTCTGTATGATAAGCAACATAAATTATTTAATTCTTAGAAAATTGAAACTCTAAATATTTTCTTTAGATAAGAATTTCTTACTGATTTCAATTCATTAATAATATACCCCATTAAAAATAGAAAACCACATATATTTTTTTCGCTTTTAATATAAACGTTCCTTCTTTGTTAATGTATATTTCATCGGATTATTCGTTTCATGATTAAATTTTCAAAACTTAGTATAAGATTTAAAATTTATTTTTGTTATTTTTGAAATTTTAAAAAATTCAGATCTCAGAATTTTGCTTTGTAATCAAAGTGGAAAAAGAAAAATATCTTGTAGGGACTTCATTTTCTTATGTCTTTTAAAGAATATTTGCACTTTTCACATTGAATAAACTTACATTTTTTCCCTTCTCTCCGGAAAAAAATTATTTTCAATCTCTTCTTCAAAATTTAATTTTTGGCATTATGTTTTCCTTCCAAGCAAAAAAGCCATTTTTTTCATATTCTTCTATAGATCTGGCTTCTTTGTCTTAGTGAGATATTATTTTAAAAGTATGTTTAACTTCTTCAAGCTTTAATTACATCAAGATGTCAAAAATTTTCCCATTTTCTCTTTAAGATTCTGAATTTTACTCGTGATCTTTCTGTTTCTGATTAGAAACTTACGACAGTGATAAAGTTTAATAGATAATTAAATTAATTTTGCCCAATTAGTAACATGTAAATATAATTAAATAGAGATGAATAGCTTATGTGAATAATTAGTTTAAACAGTTAAAATTTGAGATATCTAAATATACCACAGAATAAATTTGTTTCCATTATATAAATAATATTATGTTATATGTCATATTTGCACGTCACCAAATACGGTATTTTTACAATAATTTGCTTTTTTTAGCCAATTACTCTATTCAGATATTGAAAAAAATATTAATTTTTAAAAAATAATTTCGTAAAAATGAAAACCACAACTGCTCCATCATAATGAACTTAAAACATTCAAATAATCATAGATTAATTATGTCTAAAATATTTCTTGAAAAACATAATTTATTTTATGTATGTCCTGCAACATTCATTTTATTATAACATTCAGTAAACTTGAGAGACGATTATGGGGATAAGGTGAGTTAAACGAGTTAATGAATCAGGACCATCTCTGGATCTTACTGAAAATTGTTATATATAATGGAGGGCGGTGGTTGTCCTTTATACCTTCTCCGTTCGTTACATTTGTTTGGACACTTTCATACTTTTAGATCTGCAAATGTTTGCAGTTCTGTATATTATGTATTTCTCCCACATCGCGTAACTTTCTATTTTCATTGTTTGAATATTTGAATTCCACCGATTAGAGCAATTAGATCATTGCTCGTTGCCTATTTTTTGGTTCTATTTTCTGAAAGAATAGTCCTGATCCATCATGAACAGAAAGAAGAAAATGGCGGGACTATTATCAGACATTCAGAAAATTTACAAAAGTATGGTATTAAATCTGTAAGGGCTAAACTCAATATGAACAATATTAGAAGAATTATTTTCTCATTTATACTCATTTATACTTTTTCTCATTTATACTAAATAGAAAATATTTTTTTAAAAGAAACCGTACTAACAGTTATAGTTTATTTCTTAAGGCAATAGGTGTGATATTTTCTAAATCTTAAAAAAGGCGTGACTAAGAATGATAGAAAAAGGAAGAAAGGAAAAAAAATCGATGCAATTAAAAAATATATTTTGCAAAAACTACCAAAATCCTCGTGCCAAATGCAGACTTAACAATGTATTTGTGTCTGACTTGCATTTCTTATTCAGTAGATGTAGCAAAGGGAATTCTGGAAACAAAATCCTCACTATAACTGTCAGAACTGTCAACGGAAATGGATGTTTTCATCAAGCCTTGACATCGAATTTCTAGCCATGGCAGATCATGAATGGGAAGGAATAATTTGATGGAACTTCTTCCTTAAGAAATACCTCCAATTGCTTCATCTCTTCAAATATGATTATGCATTGTTTTGTGACTTCTGTTTATCTTGTTCTTATCTATTTCCAAATATTATTTGCTATAATAAATTTAAAACTGCAGTATGTATATATATATATATATA
>JAPMOR010039859.1:110676-131388 GCA_026543865.1 Argiope aurantia
TATATATATATATATATATATATATATATATATATATATATATATATTCACTAATATTTAACTGGGACGCATTTTTGAATATAATGATTTATTGAGCAACTGCGTTATTGTTTTATGTATTGTTTTTGTAATATGAACCACAAAAGATTGATCGTTTTTTATTTAGAAAAAAAATTAAGATAAGAATTATTTTTAAGAAAAAGAATTTAAGTACAAACTAAATAAACAATTTATATTTTTCAGATTGAGATAGCTTTTATAACAATAAAAGATATGAATATTTTATCACTATATCGAACAATGATTTCAGAAAATTTTATTTCCGTAGATTAATAATAAAATGGATACCTGAATAAATATTGTGTTTATTGAATAAGAAAAATAAAATTTGAAAATACGGAGAAGCCATTGAAGGTTAAATCAAAATTCTGAACTACAATCCCAATTTTTCTAATTTTATCGTAAAAATCAATATATTTACTAATATAACAAATAAAGAACAAACATTTTATTTAGCATGGTCTTTTTTTAAAAAAAATATATTAGAACTATTGTTCTATCTCTTTTTGTGTTTGGAAAATTGTCTTGTCTTTTTAAAATAACTGATAACTTTTTATATTGATAAGAAATAAAACTAGCATTCAAATATTTTCTATCTATAGCATCTGTCAGCCTATCCAATTTAAAGTTATTTTTTACACATCAATAATTTTGAAGATTTCAGAATGACATCATGCATCTTGTTTTTGTTAAATTTTTTTCCCTTTATTATCTTTGAAAATAGCATAGCGAATGAGAAAGTAAAATTCTAATCAGCGAAAAAAATCTTGTAATCAGAAGACAGATCATGGGAATAACTACTGAATTTTTAATAGCATTATAATTTCATGGATTTTGACTCCATTTGAAATAATGTATATAATAAATGGAACAAGTTTTTACCTATTCAAATAATAACACTTTGGTATCTAAAACAATTTTATGCTTAAAATTATGTTGTTGAGATAATCGCGAACCCCAAATTATGCTTAAGAGATTTCAATCATTTTACAAAGCCATCTTTCATGGCGAAATTGTTTGATTTTATAAGGCCACATTTTATGACCTATTTGTTAAATCCTGCGAGATATTATATAAATATAAAACGACTTTTCAATTCGCAATAATGAAACAATTTTCAGAAATAATTCTGCATTCCAAAAGATATTAAATATGATAATCGTATTTCAATATTTTTAATTTTACATTTATAGAATCATAATTAAACTTAAGAAAAAAGAAAATATTCATATATAAAAATACGATTTATGCACCTGAGATCAAACACATAAAAATTGTTTCTAATTCAGTTGTTTATTCTTCATTATTTCAGTTATTGAAACATTATTAGGATTTTTTTTTGCTTGCATTTTATTTTTTATTTTTTGCTTGCATTTTATTTTTTATTTTTTGCTTTTATTCAATAAAATATTATTTCTGTTTATCAAGGAAATTTTGGAAATTAAGGGGAATTCCGGGATTTAAGAAAAATGTAGGGAATTAAGATAGGGATTTTAATAATTGAAGCTCATATCATTTCCATTTTCCTGTTTTTTGAAAATAATTTGATAAGATATTTTTTGTTAACTTGAAACGAATTTTAGGGCTTAAATTTCTATTGTAGCATTGCATAGAACGCCCAAATATTGTATTAATGCAATGAACCCTCACCGTAATCAAACTCTAAATAATCACTGAATTCAATCTATAATTATTGAAGTGTGTATATCAATAATAGTATAATTGTGTATATATATATTGATGAAGCGTTATTAAACGTCAAAACTTTGTCATTCACTTTAGCTACATTATGTTAACGCCAATCAAAGACTCACTACAGATATTACTTGGAGCTTCCGATAAATCTATTAAACATATTCCTCCACTCCTGAATTTTTTTAAACCCATGATTCAGGGGATTATCAAACTTTATATATTTTTTCTTTAAAATCTCTGAGTTTTCTTATATGATTTTTGTTTTCAGTCAACTTTTATATTTTTCTCATTTTTTATGCAAAATTACTCGCATAGAAAATTTAATTTGGTTGAAATTTAATAATCATATGGCGCAAGTGAAAAATATTAAGAGATATCTTCAAGCGCATGATATGGTAAACAGAGTAAGCATAGCAATAATGATTTGTAAATAAAAATGAACAAAAAATATGAATTATCTAATAAAAATGAAAGTTCCCGTAGACTTAAAGCATTTCATTTTTTATTGCGGCCACTTTTTCTCTTTTTTTTACTTTATTAGTAATCTTACTTTTTAGAATTGGCGATGTGAAGAATTACCGACGGTTGGAATTTAACCGAATTAGGATTTTGATATACGATCGTTTTCACTTTCAATGACGATATAATGCATATAAGAAGTGTTTATTTTCATAATTTTGAATACAAAATAGAATACGCTTATCAATAAGAATTATAATTTAATTTTAAGCTCAAAATGTGTGTTTGTTTTTTTTCAAAAGATAAATGCAGATATACATTTACATTTTTACAAGCATTTCAATTGTTTCTCTAATAAGTATTTAAAATCAATATTTTGAAAGAAGTTTGAAATAAATAACATTTCAGCAAAAACTGTTGTTATTCTTTCCTTTAATGTTACTTACTTAAAAGAGAAACGAATTAATTTCCCTAAATGAACTCAATATTTACTACCAGCTCTTAGACAAACAGCTGAAAATTCTAATCACGATATTAAAATCTTCTCAAAAGATATCTTCTTTTTGAAACTACTTACTTACTGAAGCTCAAATTTGCCCTCTTTGGATGGAAAACATGGTACTGGTTTATTAAAGAGTGCATTAACTTTCTTAATATTTAAACTATCACAACGATTAAATTTCAATTCCTTGAGGGACATCCAAAATATAAACAGCAACTAAAACATTTCTAATTATCACTCTGACGAAACGCTCGTGTTTACTGGCTAAAACAAAGGTTCTTTAATTGAAATTTATGACTCCCATCGAAGCTATTTCCTTTCTTTATATTCGGTTGTAAATAATTACAATTAACACTTGAAGCACACATATAATAAATCCTTTGTGTAGTCATCTTTGAAACTGAATCTCATTCAGTGTAGGTCATAAATTCCAGTGAACTCGTATCCCACTTATAAATATGCGCTAATTGTGGTGAGTTTTAATTATATTGAACAATGCGCGGTGAATTGCATATAAAAGAGTATGTCAATGGAAATTAAAACGGCATTGTTTTAATTAAATCTGGAAGGGAGGCTTTTCAGGTTGTTTAATCTTTGAAGTTTATTAAAAACTAGAGATTAATATAGAAACCTGAAAGGCTTAAAGCGCATCTGTGACATTAAAATCAATCGTTCTCAATATCAAATTTCAAAACTTTATGACACTGTTACTTCAAATCTTAATATATTTAAAGGAACACTTTTAACAAAACATTTAATATTTATAAATTATTTAACGATTAACGATATATTTTAGACAATAAAACTGATGTCGTAAAATCTTTCTTACAAGACTGTATCAAATCTCTTTGTTTGAAATAATCTCATTTTTCTATTCAACAATAAATAATAGATTGTAATAAATGGAAAATGCAATATAAATTGAATTTAATTTCTCATGTCGTTTCACAATATTGGGGAAGTCCATAATGCATATTTTTTGGGTTCTGTATCCCTTTCACTTTTCATATGTGCATTGGCTTTTTCAAAAACATGTTTATAATTTCACCATTTTGATCTAGATAAATATGTATGTTACGGCCAAAGCCCGAAATCGGCCAGTTCGCGAATTGGCCGGCCAATTCTCGAACTGGCCAACGTTGCTGTAAACGTACCGGTCAATGTCCGATCTTTTCTTGATTTCGGGTTTTGGCCGGCCAATTCGCTAAGTGGCTTGGGACAGTTGGCGAAAGTAGGAAGAAAGGAATCAAGAGCAGATTGTTTCACACACTATTAAAAATGAAGTATTTAAAAATGTGTACTTCTGTGTACTGTTTTTTTTTAAAGTACAATTGTTTCAGAAACGAGATTAAATATAAGTGACACCTCAAAGTTAAAAATAAGCTTGTAATATATAAAAGCATGATCTCGTGTTATTCTGTACTCATATTAATACCATAATAGAAATTATTCAGTGAACGTATATGCTGTAACAACGTGATAGCGTGAAGATTCGATTTTCGCCCTTCAAAATGAACGAATTATATCTTGAGCAAAGGTGTTGCGTATCGTGTATGAATACAAAGGCAAATTGAGTATTCAGTTTTCAATTACCTTTAAGGGTGATCTTTAGTCTTTTTCTGCTCCATGCACCTAATGTTAAAGATCCCAGATCACATTGTCTCCCGAAATATCGCTTCAGAAAATATGAAATTTTTTGCAAAGGCAAATAGCAAATATAAGTGCTAATTAAAACTAATATGAAGGAAAAATAGTTTTGTTATTAATATCATTTAAAGACATTTCTTTGTTGGCGCCATCTGTAGATTTCCGTATGTCCTTATTTATATTTTATACATACATGTCATTACATTTATTTACCACAAGTCGCCTTTGGTGACCAACCGGTTCGCCAGTATTAATGATCGCTAAAATGTTCGATTAATGAAACTTGTTCTCTTAGTAGCGTTTTCAGCAAAATATTTTTGAGCTTCATATTTTGGTAGTGATATAATTCAGTCATACTTTTATGTAGGCCTTAAACAGTTCTGTTTATTGTACTATATTCTCTGATGTTCTGTCAGTATCCATAAAAATTCTACTTTAAATTAAAGTGGAAATGTTAAACTTCAATCAGTGTAAAAGCCTTTTATATTGAAGCTAACCATGTCTTTTTTTAATATGAAAATTGAAATCATAGTCGTTCGGCAGTGAAATTATATGTGTATTGCAGAATAATTTATATAATATCTTAAATAATTATTCAAGAAAAAAATTCTCTGATTCATCGTAAAATTTATTTTTTACTTTCAAAAGATTTAAATGATGCAAATAAAAATATTTTATTTTATTTCAGTCAATAAATGAACTTATGAAAATATTACGAATTTTAAATTTTACACAGTCTTTTGGTCCCAAGGAATCATATTCTGCGAAATACTCTTGACACTTCAACTTTAAAATAAATACATAAACGTCCCTATCTTCTGCGAGGAATCTGACCAATATACGAAGTTTTTATGCATCAGTTTTAGAACAATCAACATATTTATAATCACAGGCCAATCACTGTCGGGAAACCCTGTCAGAAGATTCACTTAACTTCATTAAGACAGTCGGTGAAGTTGTCTAAAATCGCCAGTTTTTATAGAAGAGTGATATTGAAATTTCATAAATCAGTCAGTTTTAGTGATCGATTTAGTTGATTGGAGTTAAACAATTTTTATTTAAAATATTGGTGTCTCAAGAATATCTTGTTAAATATGATTCAAAAGGCAGAGGACCTATGTAAAAATTTAAAATTCCTGATTCATCGGAGCATTTATTGACTAAAGTTACATTAAATATAATTATTTAGTTCCTTTAGACCAATTTTGTTAGCAAATGTATGCCCCAAATTAGCTGATGGTCGCTGATTTTTGAGCTTCAATTTGATGCAAAAATCGAATTTGTTCTGTAATATTTTCTGGTTATACCGACAAAATGCCGAAATAACGCTTAATATTTAATTATTTAAAATTCTAATTAAAATTTTTTAATAATAGCTCCACGGTGCACATTCCCGACCTCCAAGGTGTATATATATATATATATATATATATATATATATATATATATATACCAAATTTGATAACTGTATGTCAAACAATTTGGACTGTACAGCCCCAACACACACACACGAACGCACACACGCACACACACATACATTGAGCTTTATTTATGAGTATAGATTATCACATCGGGCTTCGCGAAATGGTCAGTCAAAGTAGAATATACAATATTAATTGCAAGTATTTCGGACTTTGGCCAAACCTCTTGGCCAATTCGCGAACTGGCCGTACTTTGAGATTTGGCCGTAACATATACATTTCGTTCAACCATATTATTGATTTTTCAAGCTATTGAATGATTCGCATCGAATACATGCAATAATATATCTTAATCGTATTCAAATCTTAATTAATTTCCAAATGTTATCTTAATTTCTCAAAAAATCTTAATTTCACCTATATCAATTTCATTCGAAAATATTGTCTTCTTTCCTCAACCAATTCCCTCTTTTATTCGTTTAATTAATTCCACATGCTCTCTATAAAATTGCAAGTCAAGACAAGGTCTCACGTTTAGAGGTAAAAAATCCCCAATGTTTACAGTATTCTTTTAAAGATACTTAAATTTCTCTTTTCTGAATCAAAACGAGTCAAAGAAACCAACCTCTATCAAATTCTCATACTAAATCAACTGAAGGGAAACAATTTGGTATCTTCTGCTCTTGTGTCGCGATGTAAATGGATGCCAGCTTATCATAGCTTCTTCGTTAACAGCATGACTCCGGTGAAAAAATTAATTGAAATTTTAAAATTTCAAAAAAAAAATTCTTTTATTCGACCACGCATTTGCTAAAATATGTTTACATACATATTTAAAAATATTTTTTGAATACACCTTTTTACTGACGCGACTGAAAAATATGGATTCAATTGTATGAGTTTAGTAAGAAATTTAAAAGTATAAATATTACGAAATAAAAGCGGAAGTGAAAATCTTATTGCGGTGTAAATGTTGGTAAAAGCAAGCAACTGAAAGTTTTGAGGAATGAATTTTAATTTCAACATAACATTTAAAAATATTGTATCAAATCAATTGAAAGTAAATCAAAATTATTATTAAAATTAAGAGAAAATTTTACTGAAATGAAGCTGATATTATTTAAAATATTTTTTGAATTTTAAGATAATCCAGATTTTTTTAAGGTAATTGTTTTCGTAGATATGGTCATCAGTTTCCTTTGTTAACTTAGAATCGATTACCCTCTTAAGTCGATTACCCCTTACCTCTCCCCTTAGAATCGAGTACCCATTTAAGCCTCTTTTTTTGCGTTCTATTAAGCTTTCTGTTTGAATCCTATTTCTTGATTCCTTTTATATCTTCTTTCCCCTCACTGAATGGGCTTTCTGGTGATACAGGAATCTCTAAAGTATATTTCCAATAATATTTTGCACCTCCATCAATTACCTAAGGGAATTCAATGCAACTCTAAAAGCGTTCTATGAAGCATTCTGAAGTTCACTCGATGGCTGGCTTACATTTCAATGTTTCCATTTTTTTAATAAATAATAACAGCGATTTCCGCGCCACATAATTATTGTTTTACATGCTCAGAATGATTGTATTATAGGAAAACTATATAAAGAAGTTATAAAATGTAAATCTCAAGATTTTTAAGCTTTGTTTCAAAGTTTACAATAAATGATTTATTTATAATGCTGACATAATTTGTTCTTCCCTTACTCGGTTACCACTTTTTTTTGAGGAAATATTTATTTTCTTGAAGTACATTTCAATGACGTTTGTAGAATTTGTTTGTTATTCATTCTTCCTCTTTTTCTTGTTGTGTGACTAACTTAAGCCAAATTTTTGCGCAGTAGCTTCTGAGGGTAAAGACCCCTGAGCACCAGAGGGCAGAAGTCTGACTTCTAGCTCAAATGAAGAAAGCACGCACACACACACTCGCGTGCACAACCCCTTTTTACAGGGGGCTCATTCATGCATCTCACAGAGAGAACACAAGAAAGAGAACAACCATGCCTAAACCAGGACTCGAACCCGGGATGCCAATATCACGGGGAAGATGCACTATCCCTAGGCCAGGACGCCCGCTCATTCATCCTCTAGAAATATTATTAAAGCTGCAAATTTAGATGAATACTTAATCCTAGATCCTTGCAATCCTGAAATGGCTTGTTCATTAATTGCATGAGAGATTTTATTGGAAATATAATAAAATGTAAATGATAAGATACATCTTATGCCGAATCGTAAAAAAATAAATAATTGGAATAAAAATATTTCGAACAAATGAAAATTAAATTTAAAGAAGAAAATATTCTGTATTTCAAACATTTTCAATTTCCATCATTAATAAATTTCTCTTACAAGCACTTATTCGAGTTTGAAAAAAAAATCGATCTTTAATTCGTCTTTATATTTCTTTCTTTTTGAATTAATCTTAAAACTTTATAATTTACTTCTTATTAAATCTTTTAATTAAATAAATATATTAATTAAATTATTTAATTAGTTAATTAAAATTTCAGAATTAATTAAATATAAGTTCATAAGAATTTTCATGAAAAGAAAAGATTTTCTTTTTTCAGTACAAAATGCCTACTTTAATAACACACCTTTTTTTACTATCAAAGTTATTTAAAAAATTGTATTATCATTATACTGTTGTTTGTTTATATTTTTACAAATTCCTCTCAGAAAAAATAATCCAATGATAATCTATAATATTCCTGATATCATTAAAATTGACATACAGGTGACTTGTTTACATTATCTTATATATGTATAACTATGTTTACACATTTTAAACTAATATTATGACTTATGTACAAAAAAAAAACAACTTAAAAACAAATTATAAAACATGTGCGTCATGAAAATATAACAAAAGGAGCAATCTGCACTTCCACAAAATCATCACATTTTTTTCCATGAATCGCATAAATATACAAAATTTTATACTTATAATAGATACTTTAAAAACCGCATCAAACAACATTGAGAAAAGATAAAAGCTTTTTAATATTCTGAAAGAATATATTATGCATAATGAAAGCATATCCTAAATTTTGGGAAAAAAATATATTTTCAATTTTGCTATTGAGATAAATAATTAGGTGGAATTCCTCACATTAAAAATTAACAGCATTTAGGAAAATTTTCTACATAATAAGTATTATTTAAATTAGTGATTTGAATGATTAAATTACAGAGTACAATTAATATGATTCTGTTTAGAATATATTTACATTTTACAACATGCTGCTAAAAGGAAATTGTGATAGAGTCAGAAGAATCTTTTCCATAATCTCAGATTTTTTTTCCAAATGTGTATGCAGTTCAGTTTCATGTTCGAAGAAAGTGTAAAATTCCTATTAAAGGATGTATATCTTCATTCGTGAAAATGATAGTATGGTTTACAAATATATATATATATATATATATATATATATATATATATATATATATATATATATATATATATATATATATATATATATATAACACTGAGAGACAAATACTGGCTACATATTAGGCCATAAACAAAACGGAAATAGCAAAAAAATATATATTTTTCTTTATTTTCAGGGAGTATTAAGAATAATTATTTATATTACATTACCGGCTAAAATTCTGTAATTAAATAAAATATAGAAACCTTTCGAAAAGCTGTATGAACATCATTATTGAAATATGTATTTATCGAATTTAAATACTGCTAGTAATTAAATGCTACTGAAACCACATTTACAATTAAACCTAGATTCTTTGAGTCTTCTCCAAACTCTTTGTTTTCAAATTTGATATTCAGTTCGGGAATTTTAAACTCGTAAGAACTCAGTAAAAAGAAAGAATGAAAAATCTTGAGAGCCGAATGCATTATGGTGAGTTATAACAAATGGCATAAACCATTATGATGTTAAAATTTTGAATAATTTTTTGTAGTATCTTCCTGCATTTAGGAATTTTTCTATTTCAATTCGCGGAACTTTTCGTATTGAATTTTTTTTCCGATATTGAAGGAAGAATATCTTTTGGACACCTGCCTTGCGAGGAAAGAAAATCAATGACATTCTTACTAGAGCCTTTAACAATAAAAAAAAAAACAGAAGAACTTTATAACAAAGTTAAATTGTACTTGCAAAAACTTACATTCACAATTTCAGCTGTAACTGATTTA
Organism: Argiope aurantia; assembly: GCA_026543865.1. Taxonomy (NCBI): domain Eukaryota; kingdom Metazoa; phylum Arthropoda; class Arachnida; order Araneae; family Araneidae; genus Argiope; species Argiope aurantia. The sequence continues at coordinate 120,621 of JAPMOR010039859.1, forward strand.
GAAAATGTTTCAGTTTTCGTTTTATTCGCCGGAAAATATTTTTCTGGTCTTGTAGGGTTTATAGTGGATCAATATTTCTGCAAAATGCTTTGCCTTAAAATAAGATACAACAATTTTATTTCTTAATTTACTCATTACTTATCACCGATTTATGCTCATTACAATTCCCAGAAGAATTTGATACAATTATGATCTATATTTCTTCTTATTATTATTATCTTTAATCATTAAAATTTAAAAACGATTTTCAGAAGTTCTACACATGGTATGAATAGTTTCAAATGATATTTTCTGAAATTTTATAATCTGAACTTCTGTATTGCTTAAATCACGGCGCTTGTAATAAATGATCAATAATAAAACGTCATTTCGATTTCAAATCCTTTTTTCTGAGAATAATAAGCATCTAATCTCGAAAAGGGAGATTTCACATTATTGTAAATAAAGTTTATTTAAACTAGACAAATAACTTTCTAAATATTCTAATTTGTTGGAACGTATCCATTAAAATATGCAGAATTTCGGGAAATCTTAAACTTTACAATGTTCATTTCCATTTAGATTCTTAGGAAAAAAAGATTGTGAATATTATTGTATCGAGAAATATTTAATGTATAGAAGACACAGTTTGTGGAATAATTCAGGTTTTCAGATAATCATTCTGTCTTCTTATATAAATTTAAAAAAATTAATATTTTCTTTAATTTGGTTTAACCATTTTTAGAAATCCTAATACATCTGTATTTAGAACTGCTGCTTTTGTTAGTACATTTGCAATCAGTTTTAATATTTCACTCGCATTTCCCCATTATTTTACAACGCATGCTTTGCACTTAATGACTATAACGTTTTAAATGTTCATCAAGCTTAATTAATTTTTTACGTAAATATTTTTAATATAAAACTCTCTTTTATTGCACGAAAATAAATTTCAGTGCTAAATATTTTAAAAAGCAATTTATTCAATAGGATTGAAAAATTACGATATTTTATGCCTTAGATATCATTAAAATATAAAGCTGATAGCTGAATTTTAAAAAGGAATACATTAAAGAAAATCGATCTCAAAAAATAAATGGAATTTATTTAATGATATATAAATGATGTTGCATATTCCTTTAGTCTACCTGAAACATCGATTTTTTTTTGTTATTGTTATTCACTCAGCTATAAATTCGTTCAGACATTATTTCCCATAACATTAATAAATTTGTCATCTGAACATACGAAGTAATAATGATTCGAGATTTTATATATATAATGTCTAAAAACATATTGAATAAGCCGATAGTTATTGTTACCAGAATTTCAAATGACCTAAGTTTACTTTGAAATATGTCTTTTCGTTAAATTCCTGGAAATCGCATAAGCGATTCATAATTTGTGTCTGAAGGATCAATCCCTATTTCTGTAAGGAAATTTCAATCAGAATATTTATTTTAAAGAACTTTATAATAGAAATTTTTAGATATTTCGTAACATTTTAAACAGTATACTAGAAAAATATGCATCAATGTAATTACAACGATGGGCCTTTCAAACCATAAGTATAGAAGCACCATAAGTTGAATCATATGTTATATACACAATATCATATAATGGGAGGGGATTTTCGTTTACTGTATTAGGAAAAGGTTATGAATTGCCTTGCTCTTATTTGATAACCATTAAATTATTGTAAACCGATTTATTGAAAAATTATTTAGAAATAAAATAATTAAAACATCATAATTTTCTATTGTGTTGAATGAATTTTTGTTTCAAATAATTGCAGTAGGTTCATCATTAACATCAAAAGCAAACTTTTATTAAACCAAATATCTGAAAATTTTAATACTTATTAATTTGTTATACAAGCTTATAAAATATAGATGTACTTTTATTGGATTAAAGTCAATAACAGTTTTTTAAACTTAAGTTTTGATAATTTTTTTATCCATATTTACTTCTTTTAAAAATTATCACAACGGTGAAACTATTTTTTAAACAATAATTAAACATTTTTTTTAGAAATTAGAAGATATGCACATGTTTCAGTGTAAATATTATTAATACCATTAGCGACAATGTGTTATTTATATTAGTTTTATGTCTTCGCTTACGTCCTTAATAGTTTCTACGATTTTGAATTATCTTTTTATTTCTTCAATTAAATCTCTGAATGTTGTAATCTTTCTTATATAATATCCATATTGCGAAATACTACGCATGTAACTTTATATATTGCATATGCTAAAAAAGAGTTTGTAAATACTTTATATGTTCCAAAAATAAATTAATGAATTTCAGATGGCACAATAATTTCTTTTCATTAAGAAGCTGAATTGTATCGTACGTAGAATGCAGTTTGCATTCTGAAAAGTGTATGCAATTAGCATCTTGAAGTAATTAGCCTGGGAAAAGCAAATCCCTTCGTTTCGATCAATTAAGTATATATAGGTCCGATTCCCGCATTAATTTCTTTTGTTTATTATGCGTATGTAGTGTTTCACAGTGATTAAATTTTGTGCTTGGATCTCAAATAGACTTTAGAAGGAAGCAACAATTTGAAATTTATTTATTTACAACTACTTTTGTTCAATTATTTGCCTTATAGACTTCTGTGGAACAAATAAAAGAATGGGTAGAAAATAAACAGTTAGGTTAATCCATTCATTCGTGTAATTTTTCTGATAAAATTAATTGTATTTTCCATTAAATGAAGTTTAATTCGTTTTCTTCCGATAAAAATTCATTAGGGCAGACAAGAGTGAATAGTTTCTTTGAAATTATGTTCTTTTCTGTATACTATTCGGTATTAATTAAAATTACCCATTTTTGTTTGTCAGCTTATTTGTTTAACATATTGATAAATAATTGTTGTAAATTATCATATTAATTATGTATAATAACCAATTGGTTATTTTGCTTATTACTTACTAGATAATGTTTTATTATTAAATCTCCATTCTAAACTTGTTGCAATTCTAATTATTGTTAAAACAAAATATAATTTTAATTTCAATAATTGTTTAGTCAAAATCCATCACAATTCGATAAATTATTTATTATCGAAATTACTGGAATTTTAATTATTGTTTACTAAAAAATTATTCCTCTAATTTTGCTAATGTTTAAATAATGCAAATTCAGATACAATAATGGAGATAATTTTTTTCAGACTTTAATTGAAATTATTTCGTTCCACATTTCGACGGAAATTGGTAGAGGGCTTAGAAATATCGAATTTGAAAGTAATTTGAGAATCAGGATTCTCGCACTGCGTCAGTTTTGTTTAAAATGAAATGAAAGAATAAAAAGATAGTAACGATAATTACTAGTAGTAGCTATAGTCATTTATCTGAATAAACTAACTAGAAGTTTGCTATAAACATTTATTTCAATAAAACTTACTAGTAGTTTGTTGTAACCATTTATATCCATAACGATTTCTAGAAGCTGTTACAACCCTTTATTATTAATAAAACTTTCTAATAGTTTGCTATAATCATTTATATAAATATCAGTTTATGGATCTATTTCGAAATTCCACGAAATATTTATATTTCCTTATATTTATACTTAGCTAGAATAAAAAGAATTATGAAAATAAATAAAATCAAGACAAGAGCAAAAAATTAATACTAAAAAAGCAAATCTCTAATAATAATAATGAATGCTTGATAAATACTGAAATTCTCTGCCTCTTTGTTCGTTGTGAATTTTATCGAATTCTGTTTGTTATATGCTATGTAATTCAAAACTATGAAAAATTATTTTTTATCTTGCAAATATATATGAAACAAAAAACTGAAATTTAAATTCATGTTCTCAAAACTTGTAATTATCTTAAAAAATAATGATATGTTAATTAGAATTATATATTCAAAGTATGAATAAATTGACCTAACTAACATTTTTCACTTTTTATCCGGGGAAATTTTATCTTTTAAAATTATTGTGTTCCCTACTCCCTTTACTTTTTTTTCCAATTATAGACAAAAAATAGTAATTTTTAATCCTTTAAAATATTTAGGAGTTTTTTTTAATTAATTTAGGACCATCTATTGTCATAATTCATCATATTAATTGCAATTTTAAAAAAAGGAAAGGTTTCTCAAAATCGATTTTGTTTCCATTCTTTTTCATTGCTTTTATTAAGGAATGTCAGAAAAAAGTACAATAAAATTGCAGGCTAAAAAATTTTAAACGCATTTTGAAATGTACTAAGCATTTTAGCAGTAATATTATAAGGATATTTTGTTGAATGCTATTTAGTGTAATCTTATTTAAATTTGTTATAGCTCAAAGAAATTCAACTGAATGAATATTGCTACCGCAAGTTTGCTGTTCTATGTTTTTGAATTCAATTAACAAGATTTCCTTCAATCCAATCAAGTAATTTAATTTGAGATTATATATCAACTCAAAGATTAATTATGAATCTGACATATTAATGACTTGTATTTGACTTCGAAAATTATCAGCAATTCTGATGGAATAGTACGTATTACTACAAATAATTAGTGATAGATTATTTGTGGCAGTGGTTTTAACTGCTTGCTAATCCTCTTTATGCCCAGAAACGTAATCTTTATATGGATAATGCTTTCACAAAGCACATCTTCTATTAGAATGACCAAAGATCTGGAGTTGATGTTTGGACAACATGATCAAATTACATTCAATCATTCCTATTATTAAAGTATTTGTCTGAAATATTTGTTTAAATCTGCTTAATTTCATCAGTTAAATTTTCCATCAATAATTGCATAACTTGAAATTGGTATTTTACTAACTTTAATTCGTCCCATTTTTAGACATTGAATTTTATTGATATTTAAAAAAAGCGAATAAAGTTAAACTGTTTCGATATGATTGTCTACTCTTGCAAAATTATTTTATGTAGAATTTCACTCGGAAAAGTGTTCTAAAAGTTGCATTCATTATATAAGACAATTTAATGCACTAGAAAATTACCAACTAAATTAATTCAAAAACAATTCTTAAAAGAAAGGCACAAGATTATTTTGTTTAAGAAAAATATTACTATATACTTTTTTAAGTAATTTCAATTAATTTATCTAATTGTATTCAGCTGAAAAGTTTGATTTGCTATTTAGGATTAAGTGACAACATTTTAATAACATTAATTGGATAAAAAAATGTACTTTAGAACATAATTTAAAATTATAATTACAGTTATAAATAATAAAAATATTTTAAAGAAAATTAATGAAACATTTCACCGCTATGCATTTAGAGATAATGTCATTTATAGAAGGTAAAGGCACTAAAAAAATGAAATGTTTTCATAATTATAAATCTGTTCTTCTTCGTTAAATGTTTATATTTTAATAATGCTTTAAAATTTGAAAAAAAAATTAGGATTATGAAAATTGAGATAACTATTTTGTTCATTTTCCTTATTATTTAATTGAAAATTTAAAAAATAATAATAATTCTCCCTAATGTATTAACTTTGGAGCTAAATTTTCTTTTTTTATGTGAGAATCTGCGGGTTTCCATGTAAAGAATGTGGTCTTTACTGTATTAATTTATTTCTAGTTAATAAAGTAATATGGCAAATTGCTATGTCCTATATCTTTAAAGCGTCTAAATGCTGAACTGATTCATGGTTGGTTGATTTTGGCTTAACGAAGCTAAGTGACAAAAATTATCATTTGGCGTCAATCATATCATTTCAATTAAATCTTGTAGCAAATAATTAATGCTTTATTATTCCTTACTCACATTAATGCTTCATTTTCTATCCCTATTATTTTAAATCAAGAGACTAACATTAGAAATGCCAAAATCCCAGATTAAATTATTTTTTATTTAGAATTTTTAATATATTATTTTTATAACTAAATATTAATCTAATATAAATGAATATTAATCTAATATAATTTATAAATGTTAATATATATCATTTTTTCCTTCAGTCTTGCAAAATTATCACACAGTTTTTCTTACAGATTGTTATCATAAAAAAATTACACTTTGTAAACCATAATGTTTCTTTAAAAAGGGCTTATTATTAGTTACTTCAATAGTAAATAATAGATTCCATTAGCTAAAAAATTTTTTCCTCACTTCATTAAATAAATTTTTATTAAACAATTTCAATTTTGCGTTGCTTAAAATGTACAAATTTCTTCTAATAATTAAAAAGTACGTGTTTTTGTGCATGTGTTTATTATTAAAGTGCCAAGCAGTTTCCAGACATTGAATTGCCAAATAAAATTTTACATTTCCATAATTCACATAAATCTATAGTGCATAAGAATATTCAACATGGAATTATTATTATGAGTTTCAGTTAGAATTTTTATTAATAAAAATAAAGGGAAAATTTTGACGTTTATGCATCACAAATTCCGAAAATATTACAGCACAGTAAAGATCATTACGACATCTTGAAACTTACCTTTTAAATTAAACTAATATAACATTCATGCAAATTTTTCTCCAGTTTTGAGAGTTTTCATTTTTTTTTTTCAATTTCCTACAGCATGTCTCATTGTTGCCCTGAGATTTAAATTGTTTTGATTGTCTCATCAAATATTTAATAGAGTGATTTTATTCCATTAAGAAAAGTTAAGAACTTTCCAAAACGTAATTGTAAAAAAATAATTTTCTAAAATTTTTAAAAAAAGATCTTTGCAATAATATAAATTTAGTTAATGTATTTTTCGTTCAGATTTAATTAATTTTTTAAATCGTTTTCTGTACATTTTACAATATTTTCATTCGCGTATATAAAGCTCAGATAATTTAATTGATGCGACAAATATTTATCAATTTGTCGGTAATGCGTCTAGCGAGTTCAAGTGAAACTTCTGCAGAACGGCCGCAAAGCGCTTCAAGAGTTCTTCTCCATTTCAAAACATTTAAACGTTTAGAACGCTTTGAAAATGTTTGCTTGTTTGAGTTTTTATTTTTGTTTATTCTAATGAGGAGAAAAATAGAGGAAAAACAGAAATTTTCACGGAAAGAAGAGGACGGCTAAAAGCTCAATCTCGTAACTTTCTTTCAATGATTATAAATAGATAGCTTTTCTCCATAATGAATTTCTATTTAAAGTATGTTTTTAATAAATGTTTGAAATCTTTTACACTTACAATTAAATTTAACTTACGGTGAGAAGTTTTTAAAATGTATCCAATTTTAGACATTGCTGCTCTTATTTGTGCTATAATTGGTTGTATAAAAAATTATTTTTCTTTTTATATGCAAAAATTGCTTAATTAATGCCACAGAATGATTTTTTAATCAGATAAACTTTATTTAATATTCCTCAGAGATATTACAAAAATTATGCAAAAATAGTGTGTAATATTTATTGAATTTCAATGTTGAAAGATAATATTTTCTTTCTTTTTATTTTCAATAAAAAAAGTTTACTTTGAACAAGAAATTTTGCATTACGGGAAGTTTAAAAACTTCTCTTTCATATTGGAGCTAATATTTTAGACTAAACAATAGAAAATAATTAAGCGTAACATGTGCATCAATTCTGAAGTTAATTTTTTATTTTTGTACTCATTAAAATAATCTTTGCAAAACATATAATTGAGAATTTTAACTATCTTGAATATGGGCAAATTAGTGATTGTCACATGCAGTTAGTAAAAAATCAGAAGGATAACCAGCGGACGTTGTCTCCTCGAAACTGCTTATAAATCTCACTAAAAAATGTATTATTATTTATATGTTATTGACAAACGATAGTTACGAAAAAGCTTAATGGAGTACGATATTTGGTGATACATCGCTAGAATGCGGTAAATACATAAATACCTGAAATACATTTTTCCAATGCATTAAGATCAAAGTTTGACTCGGAACTACAACTGTAATAACAAAATCACATTGAAATTTCACATATATAAGTTATTGCATTTTTTACATGTTTGTGGAAATAACAACTAAACACTTGATATATTTATGTAAACATTAAATGCATATCAACACTTTAGATGTTAAATGTTCTGCTTATGAAATTTTATTATTCTTGCTCTATCTTCTGTAATTACAGTGTTAACTTGTATTCGAAGAGCCTGACAGACAGACTTTTTCAGAATAGCTAATGTTCAAAATTTCAATTCTACAAATTCGGAAGAGATACTATATACCAAATGTCATCCACTTAGCTCGAAGCAGTTTTGAGCGTTCGTATTTATTTACAAACAGACATAATTCTGAAAATGTGTATTTCGGACTCAAGGAGCTTTGAAATGTGGAGGCAACTTTAAATATCGAATTCTAATGTTTTGACGACTACAATACTTTCTCTTTGTAACATTTGTATAAGATAAATTTTTTTAAACAGGAGCTCATGACTTAAGGCATGGTGATCTGAGATTTATGCAATGTTGTTTTCGACCTTCAGTGATGGACAAAAGAATCTAAAACGTTTTATTTCCCTTTTAAAATATTATGAAAATGATAAAAGGGTGTAAAATCATTGCCAGCAATCTTAAGGAATAACGCAAAATTTATCAAAAATGAACTGGATAGTATGTGCCCAACGATTGGTAAAATATTATTGATAAATATAAAAATTTAAGTGATAAATAATAATATAAGCTACAGTTATATAATAATAATTGATAAATAATTTATATATAATAATAATTGATAAATAAGTGATAAATATAAAAATAAGCTACAGTTCTTCTAAAACTAAAAAACAATGTAATACATTACAAGAAACAATTTATGTTATTGTAATCTTATATTAAGATTTACTTCAGAAAATAAATATTTGAGACACTAGAGCAATATAGTAATAATGATCAGGCTGAAGTGCATTACAAATTCGATTACCATAGTTTACATTGATTACTATTTGGTATTTATTATCTTGATATATTTTATTCGATACGTTTAAACAATTTAAATAGCTATATAATACAAAAATTAATGAATATTTATAATACAAAAATTAATGAATTAATTTAGCTATATTTTTTAATTCTTTGTTTTTAGCAACGCACATCTTGTCCTTCTATGTTCTGAATTCAAAGACAGGAAGATCCTTATTATTAATTCATGAACAAATCACTTTCTCAAAGTCTCTTTAGCGGAAGAGGGAGGCATTTTTTGTTCCGGAATTTTACTTCCGCGTTTATTTAGTCAATGGATTAAAATTTATTTGCAAACTATAACAAATAATGATGAAGAAAACATTATTAAATGTCAGAATTTAACTAATTATTCAAGTTCTGCAGTAAATAAATATTTCAGATTACATTAATAACAACTTCATTCCTTCGCAAATTAGCGATATAAAACATGACATTCTTGATGTATAATAAATAGAGAGACTAATGTATTTCACCCTCTCTCAAAACCTTTATATTAATACATAATATGAGTGACCGAAAATTCTACCGTGCTTGGGCAGAAATTGTTACAGGGGTAAAGATCCTCTACCTCCCCCTCCCTTTTATCAATGACTATACAATTTTCGAAGAAAGCGTTTAAGCAAAATCAGTGATATAATCTACCAATGCAATAAGAACATCGACGATCAGTCAAACCACATGAATGATGAAATAAACAGTGTTCAAGCCGATAAGAGTACACAGTCATTTTATGTTATCGATGTAACATTATTAGGTATTCAAAATGCAAAGCAATATCATGAAGATATTGAAATAACGTTGATAAACATTTTATGTTAATACGGAACTGTATTTTATTATAATTTACTATTTTATACTGAACTGAGCATGGGTAATTAGTAAACCAATCTTATTGAATGAGTGATTCAGACATTCGTTCTCTCTCACAATGGGATTTAGTTGGTAAGTTAATTAAAATTTTTATTTCCTGACAACCTTTACTCTATAACTTATGAATAATAGAAACAACAACGTTTAGAATAATATTTATTATAAATTGTTTAGAAAATAGTTTTATGTTTTCTTTTAGTTTAAATGATTTCTTCTCATTTAATTGTATTGAAAAATAAATTTTTATCTTATATTCAGTGTAAACATTTGATTTCGCTATATTTGGTCTTTATTTATGTTTAAATTAATTTAATATTTCAGGATGTTAGAATTTATTTCAAAAATAATCTTTCTCATAAAATTCATCCCATATACTTTTATTTGATTCTATTAAAATTGTTGTGCATTAAAAAACATTATATACATTTCGCATTCTCATGTTAATTTCTGCCACTTATCAAAAGAAAGAAAAATCTCTTTTATGTATAAATTTAATATTAAATTTCAAAAAAATATTTATTTAGTACGAAGTATGTAATAAAAAACCTGAGTCTCAAAGAAAAGTGATAATATATTCTGTAGTATATTAATAATTAACGTTTAACTAAAATATGTATACAAAAAAATATACTATAAATTTGACTTTTCCTCCAAGCAAGGCGTTAATTTAATTTCGAAGAATAATAGTTTATTTATTAAAATATATTTTTAAAAATTTCTTTCAAAAATTTCATTTTTACCTTCAGGCAACTGTTACTAAAATCTGTAAGTTAGAAGAAAAAATAATTTATGCTGTTAAAAGTTTTTTTTTTCAGGAGAATCCTGACGGTTTTGATAAATGACTGTATATTATTTAGTCACTTCTGCCCATATAATTTACATTAATCTTATTTTATGTAAAAATTTGCAATTTTTTGTTTAAATGTAAAGAATAACGAAAGCAACATACTCTCAAAACAGAATGAAGGACTATTTCATGTGAAAACTAGAGGAAATACAATTTCTACATACTGTAAACCTCTATTTTTATTATATATATATAT
>JAPMOR010039859.1:131788-144144 GCA_026543865.1 Argiope aurantia
CTTATTTTCTGATCGAAATCGTACTTTTTATTCAATTAATTCTACACGCGTTCTAGAAAACTGATTACTTAAACATTTACTTATACTCCGAGCAAAGGGGAAAAAATATGCAATACTTCTTAAATTCTTTTAAAGATGCAAAACATTCCCTTGCCTAAGCCGGCACGTGTAAAAGATATCATTATCAAAATCAGTGTGTAAAATCACATAATAGAAAAATTTCTATCTCTTTGACTCTTATATTGCGAAGTAGACTGGCGTATCTTCTTCCACTTTCTTTCTCTACAAATTATGGCTTCGTAATAATATATATATATATATATATATATATATATATATATATATATATGACATAAAAAACGACATGACATTTTTGATAATTTTCTGCATGCCTTGCTCGATAATAATGAGTTAACCAGTTGTTCTCTTTTTGTACAAATTATTTGTTCAGAAACTCTCACCTATTTATAAGTTTTAAATGGTAATTGTAATTATAATTGTAAAATTATTTCAGATCTATGAAAATTCAAAAGAGTTCAGGATTTCCTGACGAGATACCCAAACAAAAATTTCTTATATTGCAGGAAATACAAAAAGAATACATAAAGTTGTATGTAAGTATTTATTATTCATATTAAAATGCACTTTGCATTAAATGCATAAAATAATGCACTTTGAAGTAATATATATAGATTGTAATAAAATTTATTAATCATATATATATATATGTGTGTGTGTGTGTGTAATGATATTTTAATTCTAATTTCAATTTAATTAATTTCCAAGATTTTATCTTAATTTAGCCCATAATAACTTCATTCTAAAATATTCTCTTATTTCGCGATACAATTCCACTTTCTCTACTCAATTCATTCAAGAGAGGTTTTATAAAATTGATGAATCGGCTAAACGCCAACACATTCACACGCTCAGCGTGAAAGATAGAAAACTGTCCAGTAAACACATTCTTTTTATAAAATCCCTGTATTTCCTTTACATGTGATTGACATGCGTCAGAAATCCCCATCAGAATCTTATTAATATAGTAGAACTATGAAGAAATATCTTCCTTATCAAAATCTCAGGTTATATAAGACGAAGGATAATTTATTTTTCTGTTCTTCCCCACTTTTGCTTTCGTGACGCGTTTCTGCTTGCAAATAATTATGCTTTGGATTAAAAAGAATTTAAAAATGTAAAAAGTCTTTTCATTGCCTTAAAAACTGCATCCTGCTTCACATAAAATAATGCTTTTATATATATATATATATATATATATATATATATATATATATATATTTATTCTTGCGATCAGTACAGTGAACACGTAATTCAAGACAAAGGTCATGCGTATGCAAATATCAGGAACAAAACGTCACAGGCGACGTGAGCGTACGCAAAACACGTGCGGAAGGCGCGCGCAGCTCAACACTACAATAAAAGGAAGGACGGAGACGCAATTAAAGACATTCGCTGCAAGTGCACGTGATTAATTCAGGAAATATGGCTAGCAGAAATCACCTGGACGATTTCACACGTGGAAGAATGATCGGAAAGCTGGAGGAGGGGCGTAATGTGACCAGTGTAGCTGAAGAGTTCGGAATCAACAAAAATGTCGTTTCGCGCGCTTGGAAAGCCTTCCAAAACACAGGTACAGCTGTGAGTAAGGTTGGTGGTGGCCGCCCCAGGAAAACAACTGCAGTGGATGACCGACATATCGTCCTGCAGGCGAAAAGAACACGAAACCAGTCAGCAAGCGCCATTTTTCAGCAACTGTGTGCAGCAACGGGGTTACAAGTGTCGCGTTTTACTGTATCCAGACGACTTCACAGAGGTGGCCTATTCGCCCGCCGTCCTGAATGCTGCTTCCCTTTGACAGTTTCCCACCGGCGGCACAGTTTAGAGTGGTGCAGGGAGCACAGAAACTGGACATCTCATCAATGGAGTCATGTCCTCTTTACAGATGAGAGTCGTTTTAGTGCCACAAGCGATTATCAATGCCAGTTGATTTGGAGAGAGGTCGGGACACGGTTTCATCCCAGTAACATCACGGAAAGAGACCGTTTCGGTGGTCCTGGAGTTGTCGTCAGGGGAGGCATTATGATGAACGGGCGGACTGAGCTCCACGTTTTCGACAGAGGTTCTGTAACTGGAGATCGCTATTGTCCGGAGGTGATCCTTCCCCATGTGCGTCTGTTCCGAGGTGCCATTGGATCAGACTTCGTTTTTATGGATGACAATGCACGGCCACATAGGACTCATGCTGTTGAGGAGCTCCAGGAAAGTGAAGATATCAGTCGAATGGATTGGCCGGCGTGCTCACCTGATTTAAATCCGATAGAACATGTGTGGGATGTTTTGGGGAGACGCCTTGCTGCACGATTACATCCTCCTGGGAACACCCGTCAACTTAAACAGATGCTGATTGATGAATGGGCACTCTTACCTCAAGAACTTTTGGACAATCTGGTGCTGAGTATGGGGAGACGGTGCGAAGCAACCATTGCAGTAAGGGGAGGGCATATCCCATACTAAGGAACATCTGCTTGCTGTTCCTCCTCTTGGACAGACAATCATGTGTAACGATAATATGAGTTTAATAAAGCCTTTTTTTTGTTTGATTCCATACTGTATGCATTGTATTCATTTCTGCGCAGCTATGCTTTCGTCATTCTTTCAGAACAAAATGCTGTATCTCATTTCTGAATTTCATGTCTCTCAGATGATTTCTCATGAAGTTCTGGCAAAAAACATACCTGTTGCTTAAGTTTTGCACACCAGCAATATATATATATATTAAAGAGAGAGAGAAAAAGGCTAATAATAAAGATGCGTGCGTGTGTTTTGGCGCTCTACAAGCTAGATGACTTAACCTAACTTAACCTACAACTGCCAAAATTGGTGCATATATACTTTGGATTATTAAAATATGCAATTCGGAGCGATGCTTTTAAAAGTTTAATTAATTTAAAATTAATCTAAATATTTGTCGTTTTCCTTTAGTGCCAGAAAATTTTATAATACAAAAAATAAGTCTTATTCCGTTACAAAATTTGAAAAAAAAATATTTTTTAAAGGGAAGCCTTATGTAAGAGAAACTAATATAGCTTTATGTCAGACAATTTTCAGGAATCATGGACTTATTTCAAATCAAATATAATCAGAACATCCGACAAACCAGCTGTTCAACTGAGGTGACTAGCATTAATGTAAATAAGAATATTTATAAGTATATTATCTATAGAAATCTGTACTTTTTAACTAAACTAGTTGAAATTTTGTAGGTTTACTCTTTATAAAAGAAGAAAATAATTATCAATTTCTGATGTGAAATTTTAACAAATGATAGAGCAATCCAGTTATTCCAAACCTGGAATCACAAAATAATGTATTAAAACATTCATTAGGACAAAAGCATATTCAAAATACATTTCTATTATTCTGTGAATATCCGCCTTACTAGTAACGTTCACAAGTACAACGTCATGTACAGGCCAAGGTCAAAAAAATCAAGACAAGCATATTTGTTCTGCCAACATTCAGCAGATTTATATATCAGTTGTGGCTATTGTTAAAACGAAAAAATTCCGATTAAAATCGAATTAATCTACTACGATCATATGATTTCGATTTAAATATTTAAGAAATTATGTGTTTAGTGAAATGTCTGTTTCAAAATAACGGTGCGAATTCTTGAGAAAAGAATACTTCCAACCTTATATAAAAAATTCTGCAAGAAAATAAGAATGCAAGTTATTTTATAAATTAAATATAGAAATTACTAACAAGAATACTTTTTCTTTTATGTTTAAATTTTTGCCAACATAACCTTTTTTTATTCGATTATTTATATCCATATGCTAACAAAGTATTAAAAAGTGAAGCATGAAATAAGGCTTGCTTTCTTTGATGCTGTAACAAAATATATTTACATCTACCATAATTCAATATTATATAATTTTAAATAGTTTTTCCTCATTTCAAGCTTATTGAATGAGTCAAATTGTATTTCATTTGATTGAGTCTGTATTGTGAAATGAATTCTAACATATAAATTAATGTCGTTCCTAATGTTAATTAACTTATAGTTGCTTCGATTTCTAATTTTATTAGAATTTCGCTGTCATCTCAATTTGAGCATCTTTTCGCTTAGATTGAAAAAAAAAAATCAAAGGAAGCGTTCCTTTCAAAGAAAATATTATCTGGAACATTCTCATGGTTAGTTCTTTTGATTTTAGATTTAATTAGATTTAAAAACGTAGTACGAAAGTTAAATTTTATTTCCAGCATTCGTAAATTAGGTATCAAATTCAACATGATTAAGATTTCACAATTGTTAAGATGCTTTATATTTTATTTCGAAAGGAAGTTGCCGAATTTTTTTTAATATATCAAACTAAAAATTTCAATAAGAATTCAGAAAAATGTTATATATCAAACTAAGAATTTCAATAAGAATTCAGAAAAATGTTATATATCAAAATAAGAATTTCACTAAGAATTCAGAAAAATGTAATATATCAAGTTAAGAATTTCAATAAGAATTCAGAAAATTGTGTAGATCAAACTAAGAATTTCAATAAGAATTCATAAAAATGTAATATATTAAAATAAAAATTGCAATAAGAATTCAGAAAAATTAAATATATTAAAGTAAGAATTTCAATAAGAATTCAGAAAAATGTAATATATCAAAATAAGAATTTCAATAAGAATTCAGAAAAATGTAATACATTAAAATAAGAATTTCAATAAGAATTCAGAAAAATGTAATATATCATAGTAAGAATTCAGGAAAATGTAATATATCAAAGTAAGGATTTCAATTTCCAATGAATAATATATATATATATTTTTAAATTTTAATAGCAAAAAAATATGCTACACGGCTATGTTAATCCTTGCAACAGCAATTTTAACTATTAAAAA
The DNA here is from genome assembly GCA_026543865.1 of Argiope aurantia. NCBI lineage: Eukaryota > Metazoa > Arthropoda > Arachnida > Araneae > Araneidae > Argiope > Argiope aurantia. The sequence goes on from JAPMOR010039859.1 coordinate 136,718, forward strand.
TAGTAAAGTAATATTCAGACAAACAAGATAACAAGAAAGGAGACTGGTCTCGTATAAAGGCAAAAGATTTTGAGTGCAGCGGTGCAAATTAATAGAATCGTGTCGCATACTAATTAAAATTTCTGTACTTCCTAGGTTATCCATATTTAATTTTTAATTGAATAATTATTTGATTTCTTTACTTTCTTTAATTTCTTCAACGTTTCCCTAAATTTTTACTCTTATATTTAGTTATCTATATAGAATTTCTTGAAAAACGTCTGCAATTTTTAAACATATTTAGTAGAACAGTTTATATTCCAGACTCTTAGAGCATGAGACACAATATTTTTATTAAAAACATTTCAAAGTTTTAAAGCGATTTTTAATTGGAATTTATTTTACATATTTATGACAATATATTTTAGTTATATTGCTTAATTTCATAAAATATGAAATAGAAAATATTTTAAAGAAGTGGCAGAAAAATTGATAACATATCTGAGTCAACGTCGTACAATAACGAATGACCAACAAACTTCAGAAATTGTCAAATGATTTCTAGTCCCATGAGAATGTATGAGCTAGAACTGTTCACAACAATTAACAAAAATAATGAAACAGCAACAGAGATCTAAATATAACTTGCATCTAGAACATTTTCAGAATTAAGGTAATTGAAAATTGATAAAAAAAGTGCTTAAAGATATGTTTCAAATGACTTATTATTTTGCAAGACATTTTATAACAGCTTGTGATGCGGTAAAGCTATTTGGCCATTGAGAAAATTGTTAAAGTTGTCAAAATTCTTTTTTTAAGTAATACAAAAATTGTATCGATAAATATTGCATCAATAAATGAGATTTTTACCACCTCCTAACATAATCAATTTAAGTGTATGTGCATCCTTCGTTTAACTGAACTGAAAAGTCATAAGCGTTTAGTCAGTCAAAAATCATAAACGTTTGTTGAACGTAACTAAGGACCTATTACAGCAAAATTTTTATCCCCTTTCGTTAAGGATCATTAATTGAATACTCTTGGCCCTTACGTTCTCCATAGGAGATGCTCGGCTTAAGGGGACAAGAAAGTTTTATGGAATTTTCAAAGGATTTTCGAGGATGCATATATCCATTAACACAATATCTAAAGGGATCTTCATTTATCTATCAAACTCTTTAAATCATATTATGGTTTTTAAGGGCAGTAGGGAATTTCTTATCTTTGAAGAAAATTTTGCGCTTTCTATTATTCTGAAGTTCCTGAACTCGAATGAGATATTTCAAATATAAGTAAAAAGAAAAACTAAATTGAAGTTGTTACTCTGTGAATATGTCTGTTCTTCACAACTATTTTTTTTTTTACTTTCTGGTATATGAAATATTATAAGATACTATAGTAATTTTACTATAATTGTCGAAGAATTTCAATTGGATATTTTGAAAAATCCACGCTTTACAAACGTACCTTAACCCAAAAAACATATTTCTGGAAACGTGTGAGCATCGTAACTCTAAACCGCTTTCAGACAAACTGTTTCCTAACTGGTTCTTTTTTTTTCTATAAAATTTCGTATGTGGTCTTTACAACAAATTTGTAGATTTCTATCAATTACCGAAAGAAATCCATTTACAAGGGATATGGGCTTCTGTTTGTCGAAAAGCAAGTGTCACGTTAGTAGCAAAACATAAACAGCAAATTGGATAAAATTTGGTACGTAATTTAACATTTCCAATATAAAAGCAGAAAAATCAGAAAGAAACCCCAAAATAACATAAACACATAAAAGCATATTTACATTGATTGCATATTATAGTGTAGAATTTGTATAAAAACATCTAATGCGAAAAATGTATTCTAATACACTCATTTTACCTAAATAATATATACATTGATATTGACATCCATAATTTTGCATTTACTCCAAATCAAGTAAATCTTGAATTTCCCTTTGGTGATTCATTAAGTTTCTCCTCGATCATCTGATAACTTGCGAAAAATGCAATAATATTCGTTGGATTATTAAACAATCGAAAGCTAAAAGAGCAACGAAGGAAATAGCAGCAGCTCATTTTAAACACAGAATATGTTTGAACTTTCTCGTTATGGAAAGTTCTTGAAATCTTTGAAACGTGACTCTATGTTAAATTTGAAGGAAGCGAGAGTTAGGACGATGGAAGTTTAAGGCTGTTTCCATTTAGTAAACCAAAGGCGAGGCAATTAAATGCTTGAGTAGCGGTTATTCCAAGCATAGCAAGTGTTTCTACTTATGTCTGAATCATTCATTCTAAAATGAAGTAAGTGTTCTAATTCATATAAATCCTTTGGTTTATATGTTATACTAAGAATGTCTGAAAAGTATGAAATAGAAATTTAACGCTTATTTAACCTATAACTAATATTTTTTATGTTAGTATCTTAATCTTCGGACTTTTTTTTAAAGTGAATGCAATACACTCTAAGAAACATGTTTTCGGAATTAAAAGATTATTTGTCTCATTTTATAAAGCAATAAGGTAAGATGTATCGAAATTAAATAAGTGATAGCAAAATGTCACTTCTTGAAAGAATTCTAATCAAATTTCAGTTAAATTGGATGAGCATTCTTTGCTAAGAATTCGGTTCCCTGTGGCTCTAATTCCTGAAATAAAAAAAAATCCTAAAGCACGGCCTTTTGAAGTGAAAATTATTCTTTATAGATGTTAACTACAAAATATCGCAATACCCATCTTCTGCTAGTAAATAATATCCTTATGACACGAATCAATTTACCATACCCCGACTTACATGGGCAGCGCTTTTAAACAACAGAGAGTGAGAGAGAGATTTTATGTCAACAATGATCAAGATTTTATATCAACAATGATCAAGATTTCATGTCAGCAATGATCAAGATTTTATGTCAATAATGATCAAGATTTTTTGTCAATAATGATCAAGATTTTATGTCGATATATTTCAAAAATTACAAAATTTCGGCGAGAGATAAAAAAAACCCCTCTAGAATGACCTTCTATTTGTAAAAGTTATTGCAAGGACAATGTCTACTATAAATGTTTATATAAAAAGCAATGTATATTATTTATTGAAAATTCTATTACATATAACTTCTAATATACTTCTCTTATAGTGGAATTCTCCAAAATATAAAAAAATATAGTAATTAACGCTGGTATTTAATCGCAAAATTGTTAAATATTTTTTTCTATATGGAAACCATTCACCTTTCATTTTATAATTTCCCTGTTATACAAAATAAGCATGCAATGAATTGAAATGTATAAAATATCAACAACAAATATAAAATCTAAAAGCATAACTAATTTCAAAAAATGCAAAACTTGAAACATCACTAATAATAAGACATTAAAAAAAAGCTGAAACTATAATGTTGGATATAACAATAATAACAGCATAATAAAGAAATATACTTTTAAAAATCTATTTATTGAAACTGTTCATAATAATAATGCTAAATAGAAAATTACCATGCAGTTATCAAATAACAGGATTTTTTTTTATTACAACCGAACAATAAAAAACAAGACTCAAACCTAAATAATGCAGATTCATAACAAAAGTAATAATAAAATGGCATAACATATTTCAATTTTTCGTTTAATGAATTATGAGTAAACGCAGCTTGATGCAGAATATAATATTTAATTCACCCCAATTACAGATAAGTTAATAAGCTCTGCTACTTGCGATAAGATATTTAGCTATAATATTTGTTACAAACTTATCATTACCATATACATCGTTAATGGAAACTTGCAGATACACTTAGTTTAAAAATGTATGCTTCGTCTTTCTGAATGTCATGTTATTGGATATTTTACTCACCTTATTCATTAAAATGAATGTGTATTGAATGAGTTATTTATGTTTGCAATGAAAATATGCGTTTATAATTTTGAAGTAAATGAATAATATACCACAATAAAATTTAATTGTTGAACCGATTTTGATGTGACAATATTTGCTTAAATACTGTTTAAACAGATTGCAATACAGCGCATTTAATCCAATGTTCATTTATGTACCAAATATATGAATATTTTCTTTGCGAAAAAGCATTTATCATATATTTTTATAAGAAAAGGAGCACTATATTAAAGCATACCAAATAACTATTTATTTAATTAGTTGAGTAATTGATAGCATTTTAATACGTTTAAATAGTTTTTAAAAGCTTTGGAACCGGAAGCCAGTTTGTGACTTTAATTAGTATAGATTAGTATAACAATAAGAGTTATCAAAATACAATTACGAAATTGCATTTAAACTGTTTGTACAAATAATTTTGAAACAGGAAATTCCTGCATTGAATAATCACTATTTACTCAAAATATATTATTTTACCTAACAGTAAAAATATTATTCAAAATTCTATTTAGTGCGTTCAGATAACTATTGCATCGCATAAAGAAATAAATAAAATGAATGTGTTTTCTTATATGGTGTTTTTATTCTAACCGTAACTACTTAAAATCTAATACATAAATTTTATGCTCATATTTAAAGATTGCCCCTATACCATCAACAGTTCGATGTTTTCCATATAAAATATCGAACTATTGATGGCTTAGGAGCAATCTTAAAACACTGCTGCAAATATGCAAAAATTTTGATAAATTATTCAAATAAGAAATAATATCTTTTTAAGTCTGTTTAGAAAAAATTAGTGGAGTTAAATACTTTACAGCTGGTGTGATGATTGTGTATTGATGAATTCACAAGTGATTTTTTTTTCTAATTTTGGATCCATCACATTAAACATGGCTTTGGAATTTATTTAAAAATTAAATAAACTTGTAGTATCTTCTTTTTTTATTGAATTTCCTTTTTCTTTAAAAATTATTTTTAAGGTCCTTAATAATAACAGAAATTTATACAAAAAGCTATTCGGGGAAAATTTAACTTTTTTTTTGTTTAAGTTTTTAAATAAAATTTTCGCAAAATAATTTAAATTCTTATAGAAATATTTCATATCAAAACCAAGATCTCAGATTTTATTTTTCCTTCTTTTCAGTTAAACTTAAAATATATCTTCTAAATAAATAAAAAGAAAAAATATAATGATTTGTGACAAAGTCTGAGTTAAAATGCTATTATATCATTATTCCGAAAAAATTAAAACAATTTTTCAGTTCAAAAAGACTAAGACTTGTAATTATGTCAATTCATTACACCGCAGAAAAATGTTTTATCTCATATTCATTCTCTTTGCCAATTGTTCCTTAAAGACAACAATAATACAGCCATGCACGTATTCTTTCACAATAATTCAGTCTCGAAATTTCTAGTTTACATAAGGAAGTATTCAGATATTTTCAGCAAATATTTTTCTCGTAAATTTACTTCCAAAGCTATTGCCTCATTTGTTAACAGGATGAAGATTTCTGCTATTTTCCGAGTTAATTGAATTTCCATCCGCTTGTTTCGAATCGTCTTTTATCTGTTCCTTTTCAACTTTGATCTATGGCAACGCTGAAATTTTTCCTTGTGTATGTGGCTTTAATCCAATGTCATTCTCTCTAGACAAAGGTTGTTGAGGAATTATGCTGTTGACTGAGCCCGACCAAACATTGATTTCTTAAGAACTGAAACGTATAAATAAAAATTTATATTGATTTCCGCCCAATTTATTTGCCAAATATTTGACATTTTAGTGCTATTACCTTCATATGCTTAATAAAGTATCAAATATTAATCAATTTACTTCAATATATTTGAATGTAATATGCCTATAAATTTCCAAATTATTAACTTTCCATTATTTCCTCACATATTTCTTGCCTTTAATTTAATAGTAAAAGCCATCCCAATATGGAGTACATCATGAAATGAGGATGCGAAGCTCACTGTATAGTGGTTGGTTCTCGCTACAACTTCTGGGGTCGGCTACTCCCTACCTATACCGGGACATACTTCTCACTTGAAGGATTGATGGTCCTTAGGACTCAACCATAGTTCGCGCCAATGTTTTGCCACGATATATCGATTAATCAGATTTTTTAGTGTGCCTTAGAGGCGGGTCAGAGTGGCTGTTTATAAATAACAGTAAAAACCCAATATTGTAATTTTTTTTATCTTCTTCTCTTTACCAAATCTTCTTCAATATGTATGAATAAATTGCAATATCCTTTTTTGGGTTTAATTATTGTATAATTATTTTTCTACTTTGAATTGATTTTTGAAAACCACTGTAATTACCAAACCTTGCATCTTTAGACTACTATTTATTTCTTTTATGCAAAGAGCATTTTCTGAAAATTTAGTTCTCATGCTGATATCAAAATTGGCTTGATAAGTGGATCGAATCCAAACAATCAAACTTTTTCTTTGCAGAATTCACTTGTTACCCAAAAGATGGGCAGATGTTATAGTTTTTGAGAGGAAATATTTTGAATAATTCTATCGTAAATTTTCATAACAAACAAGAATCTATTTTTATTTGTTTTTTAAAAAGGAGCGGAATCATATTTATACACTCAATATTGAATCCAGATTAATTAAGTATTACATACAGTACTGTTTACAGACATGGATTAGATTGTTTCGGCTTTCCTTGATAGTTTCCGATTGAATTTCGATTTTTTTTCGGATGTTGAGTATGGAACATGAAAACAGTCGGTCAAAATTTGAATCATTTTTCAAACTTAATAATAAGCTCAGATGTATTTTCCACTGATATCAAATCCGTACTATCTGCAACGGTAAAAAATGACCTAGAAATAGTGGGATAAAATAAAATTACTACACTACCATGAGTTATTTTATTTATTATATTAATTCGATATTATTATTTCCATTTACCAATAAACTTACTTTATAAACTGAATTTAATTTATAAATTATATATAAATTAATATCAAAGCCCTACGTTTTATATTAGGAAATATCTCCATTAGTATTAGCATATATCTCCATTAAACCTGAAATTGCAAAACCGCAAATAAACTGTTCAAGAGAATACCAGAAAACGTCCTTAAAACATTTTTGCACAAACCATAAAATTCAATCAGTGGTAGCTGATTACCCAAAGGCTTCTTCACAATGCTGTCAGTTTCGATTAACAACTGTCTCTTCTTGCCCTACTATCCTGTCTCGTCCACTCAATCCTAATTAGATTAGATCTTGTCTGATTTCATGGAATTTGCTGGCGGAACAATATAAAACATTTTTGGTTACGCTGGCCAAACATATGGTGAATTCAATACCTAATCAGATGAGTAACTTTAATAATATCCTATTCAAAAGTGATTTATATATGAAAATATAGATTATTAAATCCCATTTTATAAAGTAAACCTAAATATTATCTGTTGTTTTGTCTTTAAATATAGTCTGTTCTAAAATCAGTAACTCTATTAGTATAATAAAATTAGTCTTTTAATTAACTTCTTTTCACTTCATAGGTTTTATTTCATTAGTAGGAATAT
>JAPMOR010039859.1:144544-189881 GCA_026543865.1 Argiope aurantia
ATATATATATATATATATATATATTTGCAACTTGAAGTATACACACTTATGTCTAATTTTATTTCTATTTCTGGTGTTGTGAGAAGGAGGTGCTTTCCGTGAACCTGAAACCAAATGATAAAAATATATCAGCCTAATTTCAAGCCTACTTCAATTACGTACAGTGGAAATATTAACATGATTTGTACATTTATTCTCTTAATGTCACATTGTGTGTCTTCCACTACGAATAATGGAATTTCATATTAATTATTGCACAATAATTATATATTAATTATGATCTCAAATTTTTAAAATGGAAAAGAAAAAAAAAATCCCCCTTCCCCCCCAAAAAAGGAAAAGCATGATGCTGACATGATTTCTACTCTTACTCACTTAATATTGTATCATAGCTATTCTGTTATTATTCCACCACTAAATACTTGAACAACGTAATGACTATTACGAAAATTCCCACATTTTCTAATTGGAAAGGCAAAAGAAATCCCAAGAAAAATAATCCCCTTTCTTGGTGAACTCTAAAATTTTATTCTTTTAATTAATGTTATGTAACGAGATTCATTCGAAATTCTTATAATTATCAAGGCAATGACAATGAAATCTGACAATGAAATACTGTTAAAGTTGTTTTTGTAAAATATTTCAGAACTTTACCTAGTTTTGTTCATAATATTAGACATGAAAAAATTAAAAAGTAAATTTGATAATACAGAATTGTGCAGGATATTTAATAAAATTTTCCGAAATATATTTTAACATTTTCGTTTTTCTTTTATAATGTTACAAATTTTGTAAATTCGAATTTTTCTGTTTTCATTTAAAGCCATATAATATATATTTTTTTATTTGAATTGATAAGTTTCTCTTAGATAATTATAGCATTAATTCTTCAATTGTGACAATCCGAAAATTGGAATGGAAAACAGTTAACAATAAAAATGAAAATAAAGCGGCTTTCATAGTAAATCTAAGAGGAATTAGGAAATTCAAGAAACTTCTAATCAAATTCAAAACATTACTCCAACATTTTCATGTAATATATTTTTGAATTTATAATAATCATAAGTTACTAAACATTCTGAGATTTCCTTTTTTCCCAATATTTTTTATTAAATTACAAATAGATTTCATTTTTTTCAAGCTATAGCTTCCCAGTAAAACTTTCCAGATAATTCATGCGTATATTTATCTTATTAAAGCTTTCAAAATTCCTCTCTCTTAATAATGCTGGATGAAGGGATTACAATAATTTGCAGCTTTGGCTGACAGTTGGTCGCTTGGGTGAATTTTTGGAGAATAAGTATTTTTGCAAGTACAAACTTATGAACAAACTTCCTTACTTAAGAGTAAGCTTTCTTACTAAACCAGAAAATAAAATGTTTATTGCTTACGAAGTTGAATAAAATTTCGTCGTGATGCTTTTATTCTAAAGCGTGGAGACTAAATAGGCAAATATCAACGGAAATATCTAGAAAGCGTCACCAGAAAAATAAGCATTAATTGTGGAATTCATTTGTTGAACAATATGTGCAAGTAGCCATTCATGTTTTATTTTTCTAATATTAAACAATTTTCGGTTTAATTTACCCTTACAATATAATCACATCAACTGAAAATATTAACAATGTGCCTTATAGTTATAACTGAATATTTTCATGCTATTATGTAGTTGTTAATGTCATCAAGTGACAGTATAAAGGTGTCGAGTGATAACAATGAAGATCAAATAACAGTTATATTAATTACAAAGTTTCCTAATTCCATAATGACATCAAGTTGCGATATAAGGACATCAGCTGATAATATAATGGTATCAACTGACAACATTGTAAATAGACGGCAATCTGTGATTATGTTGGTTGCATTGATATAAAATAAAAATAATTAACCTCAAATGGCAATTATATAATTAAAAAGGTTTCCAGATCCGATAATTAACAACATAATATCATTCGTAGTTCATTTCCGAATCTAGTATCACATTAAGTGATTTTACTTACAATTTTTGGTCATGTTCTTATGTTGGATGTTGTATAAATTTTTGATGTCAAAGTACCAGTTTTTGAAAAATTACCAAAAGTAACTCGAATTAAATTTATTCACTTTATATTCTAATTATACCAAATTAGTTGTGAATTCAGTGATTTAAGAATGGGAATTAAAAAGTAACTTGGTTCTGATAAAAACTCCTTTATACTAGCTGAAGGGTATAGGATTATAATTACATTTAGATTTAATAAATTTAATTTATTATAAGGTAATTACTGCTTAAAAGTTGATTTCAAATTCTATATGGTACTAATAATTAATTTCATTTCGCCAAAGGAAAAATTTGTCTCTTCTATCGCTTTAATACAAAACTGAATAAATTCAGAAATTCTCAAAAACGGTACAATAAATAAAAGCATTACAACTTGATCAATTAAGTCGCTTTTAAAGTTTCTACAAGTATAATAATCTGCGAATATATATTTTAAATTCTGGCTTAAAATATATTATTCGAAAAGCTAATTAATGAAGAATTATCATTGTATTTATCCAAATGAGTTTATTTAAATGAATCATTCTTTCTAGTTAACTTATTTAAACATTTATATCATAATAATTAGGATTACGTAAGAATATTTGAAATTATAACTTTTCAAATGACTGTAAGTCTGCAGAAAAAATATAGAACAATAAAAAAAGAAATACAAATATACAAAAGATAGTTTTATAATGCACTTTCGGATTTAAATAGTGAATAAGATATCTCAAAGTTGTTGATTTATAATTAATGCTGATTTTATCCAGCGCCAAGAAGTTGAAGAGTTTTAGTAGCGAATCTAAAGAAAGAAATTTGAAATATGATATAATTCCAGTAAGAAAGAGTTTTTAAAAGGAAAAATTGATATGATTTAGAAATATGAAGAATTATTCATTATAGAATAGTGATGATAATTTACAAAGTTATTCGATACATGTTGGAAATAAATAATAAAACTAAATGTTTTCTGTTTGATTTTTATAATGAAAAAAGTTGATATCAAAATTATCTTAGATTATTTAATTTTATTTTCCCTTTTTTTAAGGAACTTTTTTTATACTAGAAGTTTCTTCAATCATCGTTTTAGTAATGTGCATTGTCTTACAGTTGGATATTGTGTTTTATACTTTGTTTGAACAAAATGTTTTTATCTGCCTCTAATCGTTAAAAATAAACGAATTAAAAAGAAAAATCATTTCGGCAAGCAGGGAGGTCGTAGATTCCAGAGATATACAAAATTCCATCAACATTCCCGATGTAATTTTACAACCGGTAATTTTATAATGAAGGAGAAATAAAATGATGGAAAATTTCAGCAAGGTATCACTGGCTTAAGTCAGAAATAAATAGAAGTCTGTTAAAGAATCTGTGCGTATGTGAATTCGATTTCTAAAAGATGTTATTAGCTAGATATATACAATTTGCCATATAGTTTGTATACCGAAAAAAGAAATCTATATAAATTTGATTTTAAATCTTTTGAAAGTTTGACTGATTGTTAATTTGTTCAGCTTTTATATGCAAATGAATTTAAAAAATAAACGGAGCTAGAGCGTTTCAATCATGTTTTTTGTATAAAATTGTGATTTTGTGTCTAATTTAAGTCATAGGGTAAACTGTTTATTTGTTTACCTGCTCTTGAGTTTGTTGATGAGTTGCTCACAAATATGCTCAATAAAAAAAACGTTAAAATATCGATTAATTTTTAGTTCAAAATCTAACTAGAATTATCTTAAATATTTTTTTAGTGAGAAAACGTATCCAAAATATTTATTAGTCAAATTTAAACTCTAAGACTTGTTTTGAAGAATGCTTGAAAATACTTCTTTTTAAACATAAATGTTTCATGCATCATCCAGTTGGTGTCTGCCAACTTCATAACCAATTAAAACCTGAAACCATTTACACATATACAAACAATGCTGAAATAAAGAGCTTAAGTTCTTTCAGACAACCAAATTCATTTGTCGCAAACTGAATTCTGTAAAAAAAATCAATATCCCCTTCCTCCCCCCAAATTTTATTCGAAGAAAAAAAGTTCAAGATTGATGCCATTAGAAGACAATTCTTAGTGATACTTAAAATGTAAGACATTTATTAAATGTATATTTTCCTCGAGAATGTGGTTACTGGTTTCGCTACATGTTCCTTTAGAAATGATGAATCTCTCTCATTTTTCAGCGAAATTTCCCCTAGGTTGAATTTTCCTCCATACACGGGTACTTAAGAGATTTTGCTCTCTTTTGTCTTCCTTTGAGATGTTACAGTTATTATTACTGTATTTATTTCCTTTTATTGAAAGAGATGACGTGTTGAAGAAATGGCGATGCATGTTTTATAATTCAACAAATCTTTTAAGATCTTAACTTTCAATAATTATAGAAAAAGAGCTATATAAAAATGCGCCCGAAGTATTGTGACATTTTTGGTGCATAATTTAGAAATAGAAAATCTAAATAAAATTTAAGCAGTTTTATTTTAAATTCTTCGAAATATTTGAAAAGGAAAAATTAAAGGAAAAGTTTAAAAAGTGTTATTTTAATTTCTTCGAGTCGAAAGGAGCAAACATCTTTTAGATATGAAATGACTTTATTTTGAATATTTATAATTCTAGCAAAACGTAACTATTAAAATTAAATATTCACTCATCGTTTATTTTGAAAATAAATATACACTGAATTTTTACCCCCATTAATTCGCTAGCATTCCATAGCATAGATAAGGTAGAAATTTCAGATTATATATAAAATATTTCTTACGAAACAGGCGCTTTTTTGCCATAACTCCACGAGAAATCATCTGAGAGATATAAATTTAAGAAATGAGAGACAGCCTTTTGTACTTAAGCGATGACGAAAGCATAGTTACGCAAAAAGGAGTACAATGCATATAGTATGGAATCAAACAAAAAAAGGCTTTATTGAATTCATACTATCGCTTCACATGATTCTCAGCCCAAGAGGAAGAACAACAAGAAGTACTGTAGTATGGGGTATGCCCTCCCCTTACTACAATGGTTGCTTCGCACCGTCTCTCCATACTCAGCACCAGATTATCCAACAGTTCTTGAGGTATGAGTAACCATTCTTCAATCAGCATATGTTTCACGTTGGGTGTTCCCCGGAGGATGTAATCGTGCCCCAAGGCGTCTCCCCAAAGCATTTCACACATGCTTATGGGATTTAAATGATTTAATGGGAGAGAATACTGGACAATCCATTCGAGTGATGTATTCACTTTCCAATAGCTGCTGAACAACAGCAGCTATTGGAAAGCCGTGCATTGTTATCCATTAAAACGAAGTCTGGTCCAATGGCACCTCGGAACAGACTCACATGGGAAAGGATCAACTCCTTACTATAGCGATCTCCGTTTACAGAACCGCTATTGAAAACGAGGAGCTCAGTGCGCTTGTTCAACATAATGCCTCCCCAATGACAACTTCTGGAATATAGTAGTAGTCTCTTTCCGTGATGTCACTGCGAGGAAACTGTGTCCCGACTTCTCTCTAAATCAACTGGCGTTGAGAATGACTTGTGGCACTGAAACAACTCTCATCCATAAAGAGGATATGACTCCATTGATGAGATATCCAGTTTTTGTACTCTTTACATCAATTTAAAGATGCCACCAATGGCCAACTTTCAAAGTGATGCAGCGTTCAAGGACGGTGGGCGAATAGGCCACCTTTGTGAGGGCATCAGACCACAGTAAACTGCGACACTTGTCGCCCTGTTGCTGTTCACAGTCGCTGAGCAGTGGCGATTGCTGACTGGTATTGGCCTTTTTTCGCCTGCAGTTAGATATATCGGTCATCCACTACAGTTGATTTCCTAGGGTGGCCACCACCAACCTTTCTAACAACTGTTCTTCCGGTTTGGAAAGCTTTCCAAGCTTGCGAATTGACACTTTTGTTGTTTCCGAACTGTGCGGCTACACTGGTCAAACTGCGCCTCTCTTCCTGCTTGCCGATCATTCTTTCACGTGTGATGTCGTTCAGGTGATTTCTTCTAGCCATATTTCTTAAAGAACTCACATGCACTTGCAGCGAATGTCTTTAAATGCGCCTTCGTTCTTCCTATCCTTGTAGTTTTGAGCTGCGCGCCTCGATGATGCGGTGTTGCTTACACTCACATGGTTCCTGACATTTAGATACGCATGACCTTTCTACTGAATTGCATATTCATTGCACTGATCACAATAACCCTTTTTCTGCAATTTCATGGCTACCTGCTTAAGATTTACATTGTTGCTTAAGTTTTACACACAGTGTATTTTATTATTTAAAGAATTTTGCATATGAAAAATTATTTTTTTCTATATATACTACTAATAAAGCAGAGTGTATGAAGATTCGTCTATCTGTGGATTTTTTTCCATCAGATTGTTTGACAAGGCGGAAAAAAATTTATTTTGGAGTATGGAAATGTGCACTTCAGATTGGCAAATTTTTAAAAATATTAGTCAGAATTTTATTCAATAAAAAATTAACAAGATCTTGCCACCTTTCCTCGATAACATATGAGACTTTCGAATTGCCAACAGGTCAGTACACCTTTTAAATTAATTTAAAAGATCTGCGATTTATTAGAGAATTAAAATATTTTCATATAGATGAATAAGATAGGAACAAATGACTATTGTCGAATTCAAAGTGAAACTTTATGAAATTTTTTTCTAATATAATTCTTAAGCAAAGAGAATAAGTTCGAAATGGAAATAACCTCCCCCCCCCTTCTTTCTCTTCTCAAATCAAAGCCCAAGAAAAGTTCCATCCAAAATTAGAAGTTTGTTCAATTCACGCTTAATAGAACTATTAAGGGTATACTTTCAAAGATTTTATTTCAATTGGTCAAATGATTGCTAGTGAATATTGACTGATTGCTTTTAATTGATCGCAATTCATCGAGTTCGTCTAAAATATCGGAATGAAACTACTTAGTAAAGAAATTCATTTACTCACAATTCATTTATTGCAAAGCTTAGGGAAAAAAATAACATATTTGTATTAAGTTATCGCTTGATTTAGAACACTGTGAATTTTTCCCAAAACTTAAAGTAAATCTGAAAAAATATTATTTTGTATATATTTTGACTTTGGAAAATTCTTTTATGTAACGGTTTCGAAGTAATTGTAAAAAATTGAAATGACTAAGACATTAAATGATTCTTAGACTTTATGGATATTTGCTGACGAAAAAAACAAGAAGATTCTTAGCGGTAGTGATCTTTCTAGAAATTTTTGCCTTATTACTGGAACAATAAAAGACCAAAGGCAGTGTTGTAATCGGTCAGTTAAAATAAGCTCAAGTAAATGTATGTTTCAACTAATTCAATCACTATAACCTTATATTGAAACCAAAGCAGTTTATATTGAAAAAACCTCAAACTAAATAATACAATTTCTATTTAATTTTACAGGCACAGTCTTAAAAATTCTTGACTCTTTATATATTTAAAAAATTTTAATCGGCCGATTCGGCTTTTCCCTGTCATTATATATAGCTCCATGGTAGATATTCCCTATTTATTTATTAACCTTTTAAAAATTTTCATTAGTAAAGAAAATTATTATTATTTTTGCCTCGAAACAATGTTTGTCTCTATTTTATTTCTGTCTTTTTAAAAGAACATCTTATAAAGTTAAATGCTCAAAATAATCGAGCATTTAAGTCTAAAAAATAATTTAAATAAATACAGTCATTGGCAGGATGAAATGCAATGCCGCATATGAGGTTTTCAATGTTGAGATAAAAATGTAATCGTCTGATAATTAAATATTTAGCTGCTATTTATAAAATAATTAAAATAAATGTCCTTCATCTAAATCTAGCAAAGTTGTTTTTTGTGTTAAAATTGTTTATTTTAAATGTAAAAAATATTAAAGCTGTAGAATAAATGTTTCCATTCATGCAAAAGAAAATAAAGAACAATTTTATATTCATTTCTAAAAGTAAGAAATTATATGAAAATTTCATTGTCAGTTTTGAATGTGATCCTATTGATAACTATAAAAGGTTTATATAATAATAGATTAAACTGCATAGCAATGCTCCATTAAATTTCATTTCTATCTATTTCTATAGGGGAAAATATGTTAAATGTTCCTTATAAATAGTATGTTTTGAAATTTCTAAAAAATAAGACTCATTTTTCGCCTGCATATTTTTTTATTTATAAAAAAATCCTCTATAAGTAGCAAAGAAGAAATACAAAATTCACTTTTAGATATTGTAGTGATAAAATATTTAAATTTCTTTAAGATTTATGTAAGTATGAAATAATCAACACAGGCTTAATTATTAATTCAAGAGAATTAACAACCTATACATGAGATTACAAAATAACACATTCTTCTTTCTTTTCGTTATGTATGAATACAGCAACTCAATTTTTTACTATGGAAATGTCATATTTTTTGCCATTTTTTCACAAACATTCGTTGTGAAGTGTTATAATTAAATTAAAGGACTAAAGTAAAATAGAGTGAGCATTTCTATTTACAAAAATATCTGGATATGATTTATTTACTCATTAAATTGATTGTACCTATTTGTGAAAGAATTACCTTTCAAGGTAACTCTTACATAATACATTTTTACATTTTATGTAAAACTTTTTGAAGTAATTAACGGAAAAAAGGATGTAATATTTTTTCTCCTTTTTTTTATTTTTTTTTTTGTTTAGATATCTTATTTCTCATAACAATAGAGGAAAAACTGAATTGCGAACTCAAAAACCTCTTTAATGTAGTTTATAAAATGATGCATACATAAAAACAAATTTGAGCATCTAATTTATTCTGAAATTCTCCTTATTACCTTTATTTTTCTTTATCACTACTTTTTTATGCTAGAAAAGTTAGTGAAAAATTGATTCGATAATCGTGCCTTTTGTCTTGAAATTCTTATTTACTTTGAGTGGCTTATCAGTTCATAATATGATAAATTTTTCTGCTTTTCGTTGTAGGTTTTTCAGATTCTGGTAGAAAGTCTTAAAGAAAAAAAAACCCAAAAAACACAATAATCCATCTTAGCAAAAAAAAAAAAAATATGCAGTTACGAAAATTTAAGAAAATAAATTTAAAACGTTTGGTAATCATAATTTCTCTCTGTTGTATCGTATATCATTGTTTGTTCTGTATATAAAAAATTATACTGAACAAAACAAGCTATTTTGATATGAAGGCTGGAACTATTAGCAGAATACAGCATTCTGCGAAAACATACAACAATCGCATATCTTATACAACGATTTGGGAGCAAATATTGCTAACATCTATAAGTGATTAACGATAACAAAATGCTTTGTCACAAATAATATGCTCTATTTTAAAATTTGAACAATTTTTGAACGTAATATAATTAGATTAGAATAATGCAGAATCATTCTTTAATTATATACAGACTAATGTCAAATAATTTTAAAGCAAAATATTTACAACAATATGGGGCCCAATTTTAATATTTTTTGACACTGCTAATATGATTTATAAGTATGTAAATTGCATTTTTCATGAACTTGGATCTCGCAATGAGTGTGTTAAGGAAAATAAAATGGCAACTGAAAATAAATTATTTTGTGTAAACACAGAAAATGGAAGGACGTCTTCTTTGTTTAACCTTTAAATATTTAATTTACTTGGTAATTTATAGAGTATATGCATGTTGTAAAGCTTTTGCATATTCGGAAGGATTTGAAAATTATTCTTCTTGTTTAAGGCATATGTTTAAAAACAGCCATGAAGAGTTAGTTAGAAGATCAATCTTCACTTTCTAACTTTTAAACATTAAACTTTAATTTTTAGAGTACATGTAAGTGTTAAAATTTAGTTTTAATAGAAAGCCTTGTTAAAACATACAATAAATATATGTGATAAAAATAGTTAATACTGCTAACATAGCATTATTGTTATTTCGTTAAGTTACAACACTTTGCTTAAACTAAATTTCCGAAATAAGTATTACCTCTCAGTGAATAGATTTTATAACATTGGCAGATGGTGTGTCATTTTACTGTGAAAAAAATTGCCATAATGTTCTGAAAAATAACTGTTTTTCTTGAGTAATGTATGCATAATTCTTAAAATTCGTCATTAAGTGGGATGTATATATAGAAATGGCGAATGTACGGGGCCTAACATCACCCTTCACACAATATCTAATCATTAAACTCTGTTCACTTAGAAGAATAGTTCTGCGATTTTGAGATAAAGGAAAAACAGGGATAAAATAGGGATTTAAAAGAATAACATTTAATAGATCAACAATTGGGTGAAAAACTGAAAATTATAGTTAAGCTCAGCATACAACGAAGCGTAAAAGTATGATGCATTACAAATAAGCATAAGAGTACAAGTAGAATATCTCCTTTAACTATTACGCTGCTTCTCGCCATAAAATGTTATCAACAAAAGGGAAGAATAAAATAGCATGCAATTATAGTTAACCAAACACAGCTGACGATGATGCTATTAGCTATTCATCGCTACATAAATACTTTTTTAACCCCTTCACATACAATGACGTGTCTGACAAATTTATAGAAATATTGAAGCTTCAAACAGAATTGTGTATTTTAAAAATGCAAAAATCCCTTAGAAACGCTTCAATATCTCAGATGCTCCTTATAATTTTATAAGATTCATCAAAAGTTTGTGAAAAATAAGATTTTGTTTTTAAAATCATGCATTTGTTTTTCTCTAAAGTATTTACACAGCAAATGATACTTGGATAATGTATAATTTGAAGCTGTGATAAAAAATAATTGAATAAAATAAAAATCGTTATTAAAAATACTTAAATAATACATTACTGGCAAAACCCAATTAAAAGAAACTAGTTTTGGTTTTCTTTAATGTTGAATAAAGAATTCAGCATTTCTTTTTATCTATACTTATAATAAAGCTCAATGTGTGTGTGTGTGTGTGTGTGTGTTGGCGCTCTACAGACCAGACCATTCAACCTACAGCTACCAAATTTGGCACGTGTATACCTTGGAGGCCGGGAATGTGCACCTGGGGGTTATTTTTTTGAATTTTTAACTAGAATTTTATTTATTTAAACATTAAGCGAAATTTTGACGTGTTTCTGCTATAACTGCCGAAAATATTACCGCACAAAAAAGATTTTTACGTGAAGTTAAAGATAAAAAATTTATCTTTTAAATGATACTACTGTTTTAATCTTAAAATAAAATTTCTATTTTTAATGAATTTTTAAATAAATATTTTAACTATGTTTTTCAATAATTTTTTTCGTCAAAAATAAAAATGAGGATTAAGCACGTTTCGCATTCAAGAGAAAAAAAATAGCTTTTTTCAAAGTGTTGCCATCACATTGATTAAAACTCTAACTGAAAATAAATTAAATCTTTTTGGAAATGAAATCTGCAAAATTATAATTTTCGGCAAGTGTTTGTAAGAAATGAAACTAATATGAAATATTATTTTTTCTAAAAAATAAATTCAAGAAAAATTATTTTATGATCTTTTACACTCTCTATACAGGGTGTTTATTCAGTCCCCGATCCATTTTGATATTTAATGACTCATAAAATAATGAAGATGTAAACAAACTTATGGCATTTATTGATGGAATAACTCATATATTTTCCTTTTCAGGTTTGAATATTTTTACTTTTGTAAATATCGTCTGCGCGTGTTTTTTATTTCAGATAATTTCATTTTCCAGTCTAAATATCTGTACTTTTCTAAATATCGTCTGCTTATTAATTGCATTTTTCTCTCTTTTGTTTTTGGCAACTATTCAAATGTTATGTTTACTTTTGATGTGTTTGATGTAGAACTTTTGTATGTGTTGTTTTATTCGAGCGGATATTAAGGAGAATGCATACACCACAAGAGAAAGCACAGATTTTATGGTGGTCATAGAGTTAATTTCCAATCAACTAAATCACTGACTTTTAAGAGTTAATTTCAAATCACTTAAACTGACTGATTTATGAAAATTTGAATATCACTATTCAATAAAAAAAGGATAATTTTAGATTTTCCATCGATCGCTTCAAAGAAAATACGCCAATCAGCTCGCAGGTTTCTCAAGATTAATTGGCCTAAGATTATGAAAATGTTGAGTTTTTCTAAATTTTTAACATTTAAAACTTCATAAATAAGTCTTAGTTGATCGTGGAAAATAGAAACATTCATTCATTTATTTAAAATTTGGTGTGTTCAGAATATTTCTCAGAATATGATACCTTACTGCATTAAATTTAGACTTCATAATTTTTGAAATATATTTATAAGCAGGAACAAAATATTATTATTGATTTCATTTCAATCCTTTTGAAAGCAAAACTAAAAACTGAATTTTATACTGAATCTCAGAAATTTTTGTTGAATTATTGTTTGAGATATTACATAAACTATGAAAAATATTTTGTAGTTCACATAAGACTTAAATACCGAGCGATTCTGTTTGCAATACTCATATTCAATAATAATAATAATTAATAAATAACAATAAAGATGATAAATAAAATAAAACGCTTGGTTTTATTAAAAAATATCTTAATATTAATTGCAATTTCGTCATTTACATTTTTAATTAAAGTTGAAGTTTTACCGGAAATGGCAACAAAATACCAAAATATATATAGTAAATTGAACGAAACGATCTAAACAATATAAGTGTGGTATGACTATCAAATTTTGAAGATTAAAAATGTTTTGTTTGAGAATCCTTTAAGAGACCAGTTACTTAAAATATTTAATTGAAAATTGTAGCGAGTGGTAATACTGGCGAACCGGCTGGTCGCCAAAGGCGGCTAGTGTTAAATAAGGACAAAGAGAAAGAACAAATATAAATTCAAATTCAAAAGATTCAATTTAGATAAATTTCAATACATTTAGAATCTTAGCAATTGCTTATCGAATTTAGATTGGAATTTTCATAATGTGGAATATTACTTTATTTTGGTAGTTAACACTATAATTTTAAGATTAATGTCTTCATTTTTCCTCCCGTAATCATATTGAATTTATTTTTGTCGATTATTCCACATGATTTGAAATATTCAATCAAAACGTCTAGATTATATATTTTGTTTTAAATGGCAAAGATAGATTCAGCTGTCAGCAATATTATTATACTATATATAAAAAACATATGAATTGTTACTTTTTTTGTCTAAAAAAATGTGAATAAATATCACTTATAATATTATTACTACGATGATTCCATATTCACAACAGCTTCTGAGTGTCAAATTGAATGCCAGGATTTTCTTTCGTAATCCTGGGCTTTGAACGATAAATCTATCGAAACATTTTCCTGCATATTTAACGTGAGTCCTTTCCTCTTGGGTTCTAAATCCTTTCAGCGCAAATTCTTCACAAACGTTTAAGAATTACAATATCGAAGAGAAGGTCATGTAGGATTTAGTGACTCTGTGAATATAGAATAGCAGGACAAATATAGGGATAGGATTTATTCTTTCTCCAGTTATATTCATCGCACAGATTTACTTGGCCTGAATGTCGATTTCAATGTTAATACTCAGGCTTCATTCAAGATTTATGATTCAGTATGATGCCTAGACACAAAGTAAACAGCTCTAAAGAGTATTTTTATTCGAAATAACCCATCGGTTATGAGATTTTCCGTTTTCTTTCGTGAAAATAGACGTTAAATTAATTTTTTAAAGTTTTATTTTACTTCTTAGACATGCATTATTTTGTAAAAGGGTTCGTAGTTTATACTAATACTATCCGCGTTTGGTGATTAGCTTGTTCTTCCATACTATTAAATATTTAGGGTATTAAATCATTAATTTTGAATGCATGTATACATATTTAAAAAAGTTACCTTATTATTTGGTACGACAAAAAAACATAAATTCAAATAAATAAATTTACTGTAAATTAAAACATGTATATATTAAAAAATAAGAGAGGAAGTGATACTCTTACTGTGGTGTTTGCAATTGGAATATCAAGCAATTGAAGGTTTTGACGAATTAGTTTTACTCCCTCATTGCAACTGAATCAAACTGAAATAAAAATATTATTAAATTTAAAGGAAAAATTGTTCGAAAAATGAAATTGATGTCATTTAAAAGATAATTTTTTAGAGTCTAAAGATCTGACCATTTTTGAAGATAATTATTTTGGAAGATAAGAAAATTAAATTCAATAGTGAACTCACAGCAATTAGCCTTCTGGTGACGATTAAGCTTGCTTACTTCTGCACGCGATTAAGTTTTATATTTAACACTAAACCTACCGGCATTTCACCGATACATTGGAATTGCCATTGGAAGCGGGTCAAATGACCCGCTCGTGGTAGCTTTAGTGTTAAATCTTATTTCTTGGTTTCTTGTATATCTTATTTCCTCAGAGAGAGTGGAAGTTTTAGCAATACGACAAACACTCTTCAGAACATTTCTTATAATATTTTTCACCTTAAATAATTGCCTTTGAATTCAAATGCAGCTGCAAAAATATTTAATGAAGAAGTCTGAAATTCCAACGATGATTTGGTTATATTAGATTGCTGCCATTTGACAATAAGTAATAAGAGCGATTTCTGGGCCACTTGTGTTAGTTTTTCTTAAATATAGATTTTATAAAAAGATTTCCAGATATTTATAAAAATTAATAAAATAATTCCTTTTTATTATAATGCGTTTGTTTTCACGTATATTTGTTCTAGGGTCATTCAGGATAGCTTAGAAGAAACAGAAAGAAGCATCTTAGAAATAGAAATAAGATACGTCAAGTATAAACACATTAAATCATCACTGCTGCACATAAAAAACTGTTAAATGTTCTGTAGAACTTAAGTTAAATTATATTTCAAATTTCAAGTTTCACACCTCTAATTTTAAATTTCATAAATGATATTTGCGTAGATATTCACTTGTTTTTACGTACAAAATTACTTTTAATAAATACAGATTATATATAAAGAATATAGAAACAAAGAATAGAGTACTGCTATGCATAGAAATTTCTGGAGGAATACATTGTCATTCGGGGAGCTGACGATCTTGTCCAACATCAACAATTCTTTATTCGGGAAGAAGGGGTGTTACCATCTTGATGAGAGTATATTCGAGAAAGCCTCGGGCAGATCGATTCCTCTTTCTTGTTTAACTCTTTACAACGTTATGCTCACAAAAAAGATTGCCAATTTCAAATTTCTTTAAAGAGAACTTCCCACTTTAACCACCCTCCCCTAAATTACTGAGAAAGTAGCCTCTCATTTCTTTTCAGAACTATAGACATCAGTATGATGTAATATGGCTTTCCTTTAGGATTAATTTTATATTTAAAACACCCTGAGTTCAACTTCATTATGGGAATTGATTTATACTTTTAAATAGTAAATTTCCAGCAAAATCAATTGATCATATTCCTTCAATATTCTTCAAGTACAAGTCGATGTATATGTCAACTTTCTTCCATTAACTAACCTGTCTTTGCGCTCTTTTAAAATATTAAAATATATATGGAGTTTATCTGATGAATTTTGAATACCATTTTAAAATGTATAATTAATATTTAAAACATTTTATTTATTTAATTTTTTGAAAAAGTGTATCATTTGCTATTTTTGGCTCTAATAATGTTCTTTATAATGACGTTTTGGCATTGCGTCTAATATCTCAAAATATATCTGAAATTAAATAATTTATCCAGTATATTATATAATAAATTACAACGGTATTAAAAATCCCTCTTTTAAAAATACATTATAAAAAATATTTTTAACAACATGAGATTAATCTAAATATCTAAATAATCTACCACCTTGCCTAAAATTAATTTCACCCAAATAATATGTACTTTATATTATTTGGCCAAAATCATTTTCTTTAGAAGGAAAAAAGTGTGCTTCAAGACTCCAAGGTAAAAGCATTCACACTTCCAATACCTTTTGCTAGAAATTTTAAAAGCAAAGAATGGCATGCCCACAATCTTCATGTTTCTCTACCATTACCTGCTCCTAATACTTTGTAAATAAAAGACTACTCTTAGCAGGGTAATTTAGGCTTTAGAAATTTAATTGTCCTCTTAGAGTGGTTGTTTCACTCCCGCCAGAGCCCATACATCACCGTGACTAAACAACAGGATGTTATCAAGTTCCGCATCTTCAACCTCAATTACTTGTGGCCTTTAATTAAAATAATTGATATCGTTGTCTGAAATTGGTAAACAAACGATGGCAATGTTTCATTCCGACAAATGCTACCTTCTAGTGCAGGAAACTTAAAAGTACGCAGCCGAAGGTAATAAGTTGAGGGAGGTAACATTTGTGTTCCAGTTTGTAATTAGCTACTTTAAATAAATTAATTTTTCTCCACTCTTATGCTATTACAAATAATGAATTCGCATTATGCTTTTACCGTGAATGTAATTCAATAAATTTCTATTTAAGAATAATATTGCTTTCTTCTATTTAAAGAATTTTCTTTAGAGAACTTTATTTTGAACTACATTTGCTTGTCATATAATCCCGGTATAACTGAAATTTATTAATTAATATTTTCCACTAATTTTTGATGTTTAGATGTTTTTTTCAGGAAGTTTCATGATTTCTCATTTATAGATGTGTCGAAATTGCAACAAGATCTAACCATTGATCACTCTCTGTTACAGAAGATTTAGAATTGCCTTTTTTTATCCACTCTTATGAAAGCATTGCAATGACTGAATATACCCTTGAGTAATGCATTTAGCTTTTTCTATTTAAAGAAATTTTTTTAGAGACTGGAATTTGTATGTTATTTAGTCTCTATTGTTTAGATTGTTTTTTATGCGTTATTTAATCTCTATATATCCAAAAATAATCTTTAATTAACGAATATTCATCACTAATTTTTGAAAATTTAGGGACTTTGCGATTTATTATTTCATTAATTTCTCAAACTTGCAGCATGATATGACCATTGATCGTACTCCATTACAGAAGGTTTAGTCTTATTTTTATCCAAATTTAAGAAGACATTGTAGTTGTTGGATATATTACTGAATAATACATTGAAAAGTGTTACGAAAAGTAAGGAAGACGTAACTTGGACGATCAAAATGATAAGAAAGAGGATATGAAAAGGAAAATAATAACACGAAGAAATGTTAACAGCATTTGAGAAACACTAAGTGAGACTACGTTTGAATATATTGCAAATAATGCATTTCAGTCCTTATCAAAATATAAAAATGCTTATGATCTTTTCTTTTTTTTGCTAAACCTGTACAAATTATGATTACAGACATTTTTTACTGTTTAAAATGAGTATTAGAGTGTATAAATGTAATTGGTTAGTATCAGTCTTGAAATTCTTCTTCTTTTATCATAATTTTATTTATAATTTTTTATTTTGCACAATTTTTTTTATTTAGGAGCTTTAATTGAAAAGCTGAAATGCCTGCAAATAAAAATGGAAATTCCTTTAAATTCAAAGCTTATATAAATAAGTGGAGGCATCAAATATCTTTATAAATAACACTGGTAAAATTCTGAATAATTGCTGCTTTTTGCTATGATTGTTTCAAATCAAAAATTTGTTCTTTTCGTGCGTAAAAGTGTTTAAAGTGAGCTTTTCGCGTCTATGCATCAAAATTAAATTCGATTTAATATAATGTACTGAAATTTTAGAAAGCCTTATTACATTGAAACAGTAAGCGGTGCACTTAACCCTTGATATAAATATGTAGAGATAAGTGGCCGAGGAGAGCTATATTATTTTAAACGCAAATTCCTTCCAATGAGTAAGCTATCAGTTACCAGTATTTATAAAGAGAATAATTGTGTTTTCTTATCAATAATTAGAGGAGAATCCAAGAAGTTTCCCAAGGATATAAAATAAGTGGGATGATTTTATGATCCTTTCCAGGGATATTAAAGGCAGCTCATAATGTTATTAGGTCTTGCAAAGCCCCTACACTCCGTACTGACTTGATTTTAAGATTAAAACGACGAAGTGTTTGCCTATTTTGATGTTTCGTGGTCAGTTATTATTTATGTCTGTTCTATTTGATGTTGACAACAAAATATATTTTAATATTCATAGCCCTTTAAAATAATTCTATAAGAGAGCTACAAATAGAAATGCATTATTGTCAAGAGATGACATTAAAAAAACTATAAACTCCTTCACATATTTCATAAAATTTAGTATTGTTAAGGACATGAAACAAGTTGGCTAAGGATCCTTTTTAGATTTAATCTATTTGAATCCAAAAATGTCATGAAACTTGTATTAAAGACAACAACTTTCCTTTCTTATCTGGTTATTTAAAAGCTATTACAGGATAGTAGTCTAAAACTTCTTTACCTTCGCTCGAGGCTCTTATGTATGATAAAACAATCCAGTTACATTAAACTTAGAGGGAGAATATTTTAAAAATAACAGTTATTAAGATGAGCGCACTCTTATAACATATTTCTTCGTTATTTCCGCCTTACAGAATGCATATTTGTCTCACTACATCTGCATTGCCTTTGAAACTGTACTATACATTACCACATATTCCTCAAATGCAGTATAAATAAGACATATAATAAAAAATAATATAGGTTCTGTTAACAATCAACAGATTTATATATCAGCTGCTGCTATTAGATCAGCAAAGTTATACGATACCGATTAAATAGCTATAAATTTAGATGTAAAATCAACTGACAGTTCAAAGCATTGACTCCACCTTGAAGGGAACAAATTTCGGATCATACAGTAAAAAGTGAGAAATATAATAGGAATTTTGCAAAAACTGCAAGTAATTTCATAGCTGAAATGCAGAAATTCCCTACACATAGGGAATAGATACTTTAATAATAGATTTAACCGACAATGAAATTATACAACAATTAAGATGTTAGAGTATTATATCAATAGGAATACATTTGGAAACTTCAGAATTTAGTTTTATTCTAAACTTTGAATTTTGTTTATAAAGCAAAGTAATATCTGAATGAATATTGTTCATACAGATGACTCAAAACACCATAAAATAGTATAGTGTAAACATTTGTTATATCATTCTTTCTCCTGTTATTTTTAAATGACAGGGATTGCCTGAACCAAGTACTGGTCATATCCTCAATTATATTATAACAATTGAAAAATTTAAAAAAAAATAATGCAAGACAGTATTCATGATAAGAGCCTTTAACTTACTTTTTACTGGCTGATTTCTACAGCAATGCCTGAGATCAAAATATTTTCTTGTTTTTTTTCTTGTGAAAAATTTATCTTTTAAATTAATTTACCTTCATTGAAACCTTTCTTTTCTTTGATATTTTAAATCCAAATTTAAAACTTATCCAGACAAATTTATCCAATTTTTTCAACTCCACATTCTTATATTAATTTAATTGTTTTTGCTGCGTATTAATTAAATGCCACATATTTTTTGAATCGGAAAATATTTGCTATTTTGTGTCTTATTAGAAACGGTTTGTCAGTTCCGAAACTAGCAGTGTTTCAAAAAAATCTCATAAGAATATACAATTAGAATACAATTTAAAAAACTAGATTTGCTTCTAAATAGCTACATTTTTTTTATTTTGACTATCTGAATTATATTTAAGAAAAATATTGACATATGTTTTTATTAATATCTTTTAAGAACGGAAATCGAATGTATTCTAAAATAGATGAGTTTTTGTAGTAGAGTCAGCATGAAAGCGAAACCAGACCCCCCCCCTCCCCAAAAAATAGCCAACGTTAAAAGGCGGAGAAAAACAAACTAAGAGAATAAACACGAGCTTTGCGTCCAAGGCAGAAAAAAAGGAAACATTTCACGGTTGGCTGTGCGCTAAATCTTATCTGCGGTAATGACAGTCTTTGCCGAACTCAATGAGAAGAGTTTTTGTTTTGGTTTTCTGCTGCTATGTAGAGAACATATTTTGAAGAATGTGTCCGAGTAGTCTATACATTTCTATTTCTAGATTATTCATTTTGTTCTTTTTTTAATTTCATTTTTTTTCGTTTTTTTTTAAAATTTTTAATGTGGAAAAATAATCAGAAAATGGGAAAATAAGGAGTTAAAATAATTTCAAGTCAATCAGCTTCCTTTTAGCTGCAGTCGTACTGAATCAATCATAGGTGGTTGTGGTTATATATAAATTATGTAATTGTTGAGTGGAAATATGCCAACCAATTGCATATGAAATGAAAATAAACATTTTTTTAAAATTTGAAGCAGGATTTTTCGGTCAAGGTTCAAAATTAAGAGTTCCGCTCTAAACAATTCTTATGTTTTTGTTTAAAACTGTAACCAAACTAAAATTAAATAAAAATAAATATTAATAGAAAAAGCTGCATTTCTTTCTTAGAAACTAGTTCTAGATTGAGGGAAAATGTCAGATTTTAAAAGCATTACAAATAAATCACAATTTAAGAAATTTTTAAAACAAAATTCTAGAATATTCCACTTTTTTACGTAAAAATTTATATAATTGGTCATGTCTTGAACTGAAAGGATTTTAAAACCGATCAATGATAAAGAAATGAGTGTAGAGTTCAGCATTATGCACTTTGAAAGTCTGTTGGGGTGTATATTATTTTGTCGCCGTTCTTTCCTTTTTTATGTTACTTTAGATATTCCACTTAGATATTCCATTTTATTTTGACAGAACATGATTTGGTACAAAATTAAAAAAATATTACGCTGTAAAAAATGATATTTTAAATACATTATATAAATATTTGATCCAGAAACATAAGGACATCAGAAAAATTTTCTTGCTGAAAGAAAAATAAATACATTCATCCTTATAAATAAATTTCGATGTAACAACCAAATAATAAGTCATAAAATATAATCAGATATAAAGACTAAACAAGAAAAAACCAAGAAAATTAAGGATAAGGAATTATCATGAATAAAATAGTTATTGAGAATATTCAAGAATAAAGATAAAAGTTTTTCTGTTTTAGTTTATTTTAACAAAATTCATATAAAGGATTTTTGATGAGATAATAATTACTTTTCAATTTATTAAGTAAGAGAACATAATTGAAAGACAAATTTGTTTAATAAATTCTGAGCTAAATTAATTTAAATATTAAGTTCATCGTTTTTTTAAGTAATTTTTTTTTACCTGTTTTCGACCGATTATTATAAAAGATTCAGTTTATTTTCTTAGCGTTTGATGCATTTAAAATTAAACATTGTTAATGAATCGATCTGCTCATGATGAATCTGAGAAAAGTTTGTTGACAAATTCTTGAAATATTACATAAATTTAGATATATATTCTTTAGTGCCCATAAAGTTTAAATGCTCAGTGATTCTGTTTTCAGTAATCATATTATAAAAAAATGCTTTGTTTCAGTAAAAAATATTATTATATTAATTGCAGATTAATCCTTTCCACTTTAATTTAAAGTATAAATTCTACGAGAGCTAATACAGAAAATTAGAGAGATACATATTACGTTATGACTGAAGGCCTTCATAATATGAGTGAATTATATTACTATCAAAATTTGAAGTTTTAAAATATTTTGATGAAGAAGTTATTAAAGTAGGAATTGCATAAAATATTTAATTATTAAAATTTTGACGAACCGGCGAACCGGCTGGTCGCCAAAGGCGGCTAGTATGAAAATAAAATTAAAAAACACTAGATAATGATTCTTATGTATTATGATTCGCAGAAATAAAGAATGAAATCTTTTATTGTTTTATGAAATATGAAGAAATATCAATTATGAAAGCTATCAACTCAATTTTAAATGATAAAAATTCAACAAAAAATTTAAATGTAGAGAAATTTCCTTCCAATTGCTTTTTTAAATACTTGATTTCTGTCATATTGAATTACAAGTTATAACTTTCAAGTACAAATATATATTTATAAATACTTTAAAATTTCAAACCTAAAATAAAGGTGCAGACTTTTTATATATCCGAGTTTTGTCGATAATTATTTGTCTGTTAAAATGAAATATGTATATCTAACCCTTTGAACTTCCTTAGATCGTTATGCCTAGTAGCAAGGCATCGGCTTTTAGACCGGATAGCTCAATACTTGAAAACCGACTCCACTAAAGATCTATCGTCCAAAATATATCCTGTCGTCATTTGACCGGGATTCAAAAGTAAGAAGTCCTTCTTAAAATAATCCTAATGGCATTTCCAAACAGAATTAAAATAAACCAAACCCTACATTTAAATCAATTGGTAATTATATTTAAACATTAACATATCAATGAAAAGTGAAAACTTGTAAACGCCTATTTTGAATACGTGATCTTTTCTTCTCGAAAGATATAAAAGCCACATGCTTGAGAAAAAGATCATCAGCATTTTCCTATTAATACATTAAGCGCTAAGTTTCTTTTAGCATCTTTTCCATCTGATCCGTGATATCCGCTTTGTTTGATGTGTTGACAGCCTGACATCATTCAAAATTGCGATAAGATTGCATTTAGGTGCATTGTTTTGTGACCTTCATATTAAAATTTATTGGAAGGATTTAATTTTTTTAAATATATAGCGTCAATCAACCGTGGCTGAAACTACCCGAAAAAAAATTATAATGTCAGTCAATAGTGACTGATGTAGCCTGGACAAAAGCTATGAAATCGATGACAATAAATGAGGTGCGAATGGGAAGTTCAGCGTCAATCAGCGATGACTACATGACATGTATTTTTTTTAAAAAACTCACTTAAGGTAATTTGCAGTGACTTTCTCGGACTGACAGTAATTGAAAAACACAGGAAAAAGGCTTTGAATATGTTAAAAATGCTATCAAAAAAGAACTAAAACTGCAAGGATAAAGTTTACAATCTTGCAGCCTTTATAATGCATATGCATAAGTAGCACTATTAACGGATGTGCAGAAGTTTAACAAAGCGCAGCTGTCATTATACCATGGATAGCGATCTTTATATGAGGATAATTTTTAAATCTGAGACTTTTCCACCAACAAAGAGTCTCTATTTTTATTTTTATAAATGTAATAAACTACATTTATAAATGTATTTAACTTTGAAACTCTTCAATCGCATAATTTGCATAACCAGAAAATTACTTTATTTTTAGTTCGCTCTGAATTTTATTTTATTGAAAATAATATTTATTTACTCAAGAACATTAGAATGTTTAATGTAATTCTTTTCTTGTAATTTCATCGAAACAAAGAAGCAAATTTTTATTCTTCAAATCTGAACTTCTTTCAATACCTGCAAAAACGTTTTTTTATCTTTCATTATTGCGAATAACAATGAAAAGCAATTACGTAAAGCTTTTCTCTCTTTGTACAATGAATAAGAACGACGATTCCAAACTTTAGTTTTCTAACTACAAAACAGTTGCGGTAAAAATTGGGACTTTGTTTACCTAGAGAAAAGGAACTTGGTTTTCGAGAGTCGAATATCATGCCGCATCTAGAATGTTCTATGTTTCATTGGATGTAAAAGGTCAAACGAGAAAATTGTAATTATTGTGGAATTTAAAAACGAGAGATGACGACCTGGAATACGTTCCTCTTATTAACACTAGGAATTAAATTATTCCTTTTAATTGGTATATTGTGTTTGTAAAGAACTCGTGGTTTTCTTTTTTGAAAGAGATATACGACGAAAGAGAATACAATGAACATTAAACAAATGATGACATATATAAAGAATATATTAAGAATTCAGACATGTAAGAATATAAAACAAAAGGGATAAAATTTAGATATCTTTAATTCAAAGTACAATATAACTTTAAATTGCAAAAGGTTTTTAATTTTTTTAGTTTCAATTACCAACTATGGTAAGACTTTATAATAATGAATTAATTACCATGAAATACATTTTTATGACTCAATACTAGGTTTTTTTTTTTTTTTTTTTTTTACTGATTTTATAAATTTTGATATAAACGAGGTTCAAATATTCTAGTTTAAAAAATCTGCTAAAGTTTCTCATGTTATTTATAGCATATAATTTAATGAGATTTTTTATTTAAAAAAAAGGATTTATAAATAAAAAAACTGCATCGGTGGAAGATAAATAAAGATAACCAATTTAGAATAAACAGTTTTAAAAATCTTAGTTTCAGCACCTTTATAGCATATTGAGTGTATTTTTTTAGAAAAGAAGAAAGCATAAAAATATAAAAATCTATATCTATATCTATACTTATAATAAAGCTCAATGTGTGTGTGTGTGTGTGTGTGTGTTGGCGCTCTACAGACCAGACCATTCAACCTACAGCTACCAAATTTGGCACGTGTATACCATGGAGGCCGGGAATGTGCACCTGGGGGTTATTTTTTCGAATTTTTAATTAGAATTTCATTTATTTAAAAATTAAGCAAAATTTTGACGTGTTTCTGCTATAACTGCCGAAAATATTACCGCACAAAAAAGATTTTTACATGAAGTTAAAGATAAAAAATTTATCTTTTAAATGATACTACTGTTTTAATCTTATAATTAAATTTCTATTTTTAATGAATTTTTAAATAAATATTTTAACTATGTTTTTCAATAATTTTTTTCGTCAAAAATAAAAATGAGGATTAATCACGTTTCGCATTCATGAGAAAAAAATAGCTTTTTTCAAAGTGTTGCCATCACATTGATTAAAGCTCAAATTAAAAATAAATTAAATCTTTTTGAAAATGAAATCTGCAAAAATATAATTTTCGGCATGCGTTTGTAGGAAATGAAACAAATATGAAATATTATTTTTTCTAAAAAATAAATTCAAGAAAAATTATTTTATGATCTTATTTTATTTATTTATGAAATTATTTTATGAAAAATTATTTAATGACTCATAAAATAATGAAGACATAAACAAACTTATGGAATTTATTGATGGAATAACTCATATATTTTCCTTTTCAGGTTTGAATATTTTTACTTTTGTAAATATCGTCTGCGCGTGTTTTTAATTTCAGATAATTTCATTTTCCAGTCTAAATATCTGTACTTTTCTAAATATCGTCTGCTTATTAATTGCATTTTTCTCTCTTTTGTTTTTGGCAACTATTGAAATGTTATGTTTACTTTTGATGTGTTTGTTCTGTGTAGTACTTTTGTATGTGATGTTTTATTCGATCGGATATTAAGGAGAATGCATACACCACAAGAGAAAGCACAGATTTTATGGTGGTCATAGAGTTAATTTCCAATCAACTAAATCACTGACTTTTAAGAGTTAATTTCAAATCACTTAAACTGACTGATTTATGAAGATTTGAATATCACTATTCAATAAAAAAAGGATAATTTTAGATTTTTCATCGAACGTTTCAAAGAAAATACGTCAATAAGCGCGCAGGTTTCTCAAGATTAATTGGCCTAAGATTATGAAAATGGTGAGTTTTTCTAAATTTTTAACATTTAAAACTTCATAAATAAGTCTTAGTTGATCGTGGAAAATAGAAGCATTCATTCATTTATTTAAAATTTGGTGTGTCCAGAATATTTCTCAGAATATGATACCTTACTGCATTAAATTTAGACTTCATAATTTTTGAAATATATTTATAAGCAGGAACAAAATATTATTATTGATTTCATTTCAATCCTTTTGAAAGCAAAACTAAAGACTGAATTTTATACTTAATCTCAGAAATTTTTGTTGAATTATTATTTGAGATATTACATAAACTATGAAAAATATTTTGTAGTTAACATAAGATTTAAATACCGAGCGATTCTGTTTGCAATACTCATATTCAATAATAATAATAATTAATTAATAACAATAAAGATGATAAATAAAATAAAACGCTTGGTTTTATTAAAAAATATCTTAATATTAATTGCAATTTCGTCATTTACATTTTTAATTTTACATTTTTAATTTAATTAAAGTTGCCATTTTACCGGAAATGGCAACAAATTAGCAAAATATATACAGTAAATTGAACGAAACGATCTAAATAACAGTATAAATTTGGTATGACTATCAAAATGTGAAGATTAAAAATGTTTTATTTGAGAATCCTTTAAGAGACCAGTTACTTAAAATATTTAATTGAAAATTGTAGCGAGCGGTAATACTGGCGAACCGGCTGGTCGCCAGAGGCGGCTAGTAATAAATAAATAAAAATGCTGATAAAAGTTTTAGATGAAAAAATTATACCCAGAGTATTTTCAATGGGAATTAAAATATGTATTAAACTGACCTTAGATTTAGTGACTGATATTCTTTTCAACCTTTTTGCTGTTTAATTTTTTCACTATTGAAACTGGCAGGGCTTGATTTCCCCAAAGACTTCATCTTGTATCAGCATGTTTCTAGTAATTTGAATGATAATTTTTTTTTATAAATGAGAGGAATTTTTTATTGTGTTTGCTTTTCTTCAGAGTTATTTTTAAACGTTTGCAATATTTTTGTGCAAGGTTATTTGGAATCGAATTAGTGAATTCATGAAATTAATTTTATTAGATTTTTATCATTAGAAATGTGCGCAGCAGATTCCAGTTATTTTTTTAAATGCATAGCCGAAGGGAAAATCTTAAAAGTGTAAGAACAGGACCGAAGTAATAATAATGATAAAAAAATTTTACTTTTTTTACAGGCAGAAACTATGACCATTATTAAATATAGTCTACAATAAAACATAGACTTTCCATTTCGATGCAGACATTTTCACAAGATTCGAAAAGCACCAACCTGTACCCAAATTTATATAAAAATAAATTGTAAATTCACAATTCTGAAGATTATATGAAATTTGACGTTATAAAGATCGGAAAACAAGACAGTTTTTTGATTGCGTATTTCGTATTAATTTTGAAATAAATCTGCAGTTGTGAAAATAATTTATTATATTCCAACCTTTCAACTCATTGCATTTTTAAATATCTCGTTTGCACACACACACACACACGTATAAAACGAGGTTTTCAACTTTAAGGAGTTCCAGAATGAGAGGATTTAAAAAGATCTCCCTGTCAAATATATTCATGATTACACTATTTCCACTCTATATAGTTTGTATACTAAAAAGTAACAAAATGTCGAAAAAACATAGGTCAATTCCTTAATATCAATAATCAAAACTACAGTTTCAACAGAATCATCATTTTGTTAGTGGATTTTATTTAGCTCCCATTCTTTAGGTTTTGTTTGTAACTACAAATCTAAATATTTACTCATTACTATTTACACATGTTAATAATTGACATATAACTTGAAAATTAAAGTAATCCATTCATAAAATGAATCGATGGCATAAACAGTTAGTTCAAAATTCTAGGGGAAGCTATGTTAATTATCCGACAATCTAAAGAATGAGTACATTTTTAAACAAATCCTATCGATACTGCTTCGCACAGTGGCGGAGGGTTTGTCGTCTGTACACAAAAAGAAGTCCAGTGAAAAATGAATTATTACAATAAAGTACTTCTAAATCATTAGGTTAAAATGTTATAATTTTGCTATTTTTTCAAGTAAACAAATTATTTAACATTAAAAATAAACTATATCTAATTGGTACTGCTTTATTATATGTGCTATCGAAGAACTGTTTCGTCTTGCAATGTCGAAATTTACGATAATGTAGCAGTTAATAAATACAATCATGTTAATTTTTTTTAAATTTAGTATAACTTGAAAACATTTTGTGGTATTTTAATGAATTTTTTGATTTCATATTTATATTGTTTTTTTCCAAAAATGATTTTCCACAATTTGACAATTTGAAATATACATAAATCAGTCCTAATCTAGAATTTATAGATGCATAACTTAAAATGTGAAAATCCTGCTATTAATTATTTAGTATAATTTGATTCATTTCAAAACAGATTTAATCAACCTACAAATTCGTGGAGTTTTTATTAAATTTGTTATTTTTTTTGTCGAGAAATATTTTAAATAGATTTAATCTTAAAAAGATTTTGTATCGTCGTATGCCAGTAACTATCTAGAAGGAAAAATTTAATTTTCCGTTTAAACTATTTTCGCTTCTCCGTTTTTAATTTTAAGTGACAGTCCATCATTTTTGCTTTGGAGAAGTATCAAACAGAAATATATCAAAAGATAAGCTGTTGGAATAAATTAAAGAAATGTCTATAATAAAACAAAATAATAAAATCTCAATGTGGTTTGAAAAATAAGCTTTTGAAATACCATTCTAAAATTTTATTCTTCCTTTTTTCTAAATTTAATTTTCCACCAATATGTTATTGCTCTCTGATCTTCTTTGTTTAATAATCTTCACTTGCCTTTTATGAAGTTTATTCATTAATTATACAATTATTTTGAACGCGTTTCAGTTATTAAAATTTCTTTTTCAGTGAGTAATTAGAAATTTCTTTTGTTAAATATATAAACAAAAAAACCTAAACAAAATACTATTACCAATTTCATCAATAATTTGCATCTTTATCAATGCCACTTATGAGGATGAATGCAAACCTACACTACAAAAACAATAACTTGAAATTATTTCTATCGTAAGGATTTTTCCCTTTTTAAATTTATTTTATCTTTGAAAGAAATCTGAGAGGGAAAAAATTGATAACATGCATAACAAATGTTGACAATCAGCAATTTTGCATCAGCAACCTCATTAGATATTAGATGAAAACTAAGACATCTAAGAGTGACAACCCACTAAATTAAAAAATATTCAGTAATACTGAAAATGATAAGCATTTTAATGCTCTTCCAAATTCTTAAAATATTTTTTTGTAGCTAGAAAAATTTCATTCATGAACTAGCTGTACAGAAATAAAAATATTAGTAGCTATAGTGCCTGTATGCTTTTGTTTTTTCAAAATGTCGGAATTTTATTATTTAAATCATTATTATGCCATTTTTTAAATATATTTTTGAATTGGTTCCATCTTTTTCATCTGTTTAATTTTTGACAACATTTTGATTTGTTAAATATGACAACAATGTTCATTTTTTATTTTTTATTTTTTTTTATTTTTTTTTATTTTTGACAAATCAAAATCAAAAGTCTTCCAGATTTGTTGAAACGTTGACGACTATTTTGGAAATTTTTTGATTTCTCGTGAATTTTATTTCTTACGTTTGAACTATTTGAAATAAATATAAATAATAAAAAGACAATACTTTTATAATAATAATAATAATAATAAGGTGTCTTTCTATTATTATCTTATTTCCGAATAATTGAAATAATTCAGCAGAAATGCATTTATTAAGAAAAGTAGAAAAATAATTGAACAAATGTCACTTACCATTAAACATTTTTAAAGTCTGCTTAGTTTTAAAATTCTTTTAAAAACTTAAAAATGACAGATATAATGTTTTTCATTTTTTGAACATTTCTAAAATTATCAGAATTTTAGCTTGAAACGAGAATGGGTGAATTACCCTTAGGCATTTTATTTAACAAGAGTTCCTAATGAGCTATTCAAAATTTAACAACAGGCTGTCAAGAAAGTTCGAACATTGAAGGTAAAGTGAAAGAAAATTAGAACAAGAATTAGAACAAAAAACAAGAATACGATTCGCAGAGTTGTATGAAAATAGAATTAAATTCAAATCTCTCTAATTGAATTTACAGCTTAGGCTTACATAACGTGGTGTATAAAAATGAATATTATGTCAATTTTAATTACATTTTAACACTAAAGCTACCACGAGCGGGTCAAATGACCGCTTCCAATGGCAATTCCAATGTATCGGTGAAATGCCGGTAGGTTTAGTGTTAAAAGCTTGTTGCATTAAGATAAAATATGTGTTTATAAAATCTCTTCATTTTTCTCTTGCAAACAAATTCATTTAAATATTAATGCTATTTCTTTACTATATTTGTCATTTATCTTAACATGCTAAATTTGAAATTAATTAATATTGGTCGATTAATTACATTGATGCATATATTTTAAAATAGTATTCCATTTTTAAAAAAAGAAATCCCTTGCTTCACTTCACGTAATCAACTTTTTAAAATTAGTAACAACTAGTTTCAAATATTTATAATATGTTTGACACATAATTAATATTTCTTGCAGATTTATGAATAGTTTCTTCATTTTAATGTACATTTTTGTTACCTTATTATTTAGAAATTTTTAAATAAGAAAAGTTTAAATTTTTAATTTTTACTGAAAACAAGTTGCATTTTCAAGACTAAAAGATGCATTTCTGAAAAAAAAAACTATTATGCCAAATTCTTCAAAAATTAATTATTGCTTTTTAAGAATTTTACTGCCCAAACTGTGAAATCCATTTAATCTTAAGAGACTACGAACATTTATATAAGCAATTAAAAATAGTAATCTAAAGTAGACAAGACAGTAGTTGATTCCTGATTTCGCAACTTGGTCCAGTTATCCTTCATCAACATTCATCTTTAGAGCAACGGCAGTCGAATTATATGAATTCTTCAAATCTTATCAAAATATTTTATTCCCATTTATTCAGGTAGAATAAATTAATTAGTAGCTGTTCACTGCCAAAACTCACATGGCAGATTAGAAGACAATGACGAGTCTTATCCTAATTGAAAATAGAATTTCTAAGTAAACTGTAACAAGGGAATTCAGTTAGCTATCTACGAATTATCCCGTAGATAGTAGCGAATTTGTTAACTTTGGGAAGTGCTTTTGGAAAACGTATCCTCTAATCAGTCGTCAGTAATTTGAAATAATTATTTTAATTATATCTTATGATTTATTTTTAGGGTATGCGATAAAATAAAAATTAGCATTTTCTTTTTGTAGAATTAATTCACGAAAAATAATTTTTGATGCCCAAAAAACAATGTTTTGGAACTATAAAAAGTTAAAAATTTTATGACTTATGTTTAAGGATGTATATAACCAAGAGATATTAATCGTAGAAATCTCTCAGGATTCATCAGCCTTTGTAATAATAAGGTATAATCTATAGAGTTAACAAGGCATATTTCGAAAATATGTTATTAATCCTCTGATATCCAAAGACCGTATGAATTGCTGCTTTCTACTTTTCAGTCAAACAAATATACATATTACAGGTTATTATTCATTTTCATTGAGTTACAGAAGTTTTGAGAGATTTTATAGAACAATTGAGGTGTCTTTCGGGCCACAAAGAAATCTATTTTATTTATTGCTACATCAGTATTCTAAGATCAACAAAATTCGTTGAAATACTTTAGACGGCTCTCGAAACGATTCCCCATAATTAAGTCTATAGGCTACATAAACAAAATTAATACTATTTGCAGATTATATGCTTTAAATAAAAGATGGAAATGATAAACAATAGCAATAGAAATTGATTTCAATATCTTCTAACAATATAACCAATTAATCGAAGACAAATATCATATCACAAATGCCTACCACTTAACTTTCCTTTACCTTAGGCTATGTTATGAAGACAATTTAATTTTATATTGAAGGGTACACAGTGAATTCCAAAATTGCATTAGTTTAACACATTTTCATATGAATAAGGGGAATTCATTAGTTATATATTCTTTCAACTGGTACAAAATGCTGTGCTATTAATCGTTCCAAAAACTTTGAAGCTATTTTATTATTGCAGACAAAACTTAGATATATAGTGCTTCCCTAAAAGTAATTATTCTGTTTAACATAGCATTTTCTACATCATTCATACAAAGATATAAATGTTTATTTTAATCCTCCCTTTGCCTAATTTTCTTGTGTCCTCATTCATGTACTTCATCAGAACTTGAGAAAAGTTAGCTTTTACAAAACTTCTTCATAGGAGAGGAAAGATAAATGTGAAAAATCTGGGTAATAAACTGTCAATGTAATTATTGGAATGTGAAATTTCGGATAGCAAACTTTTATACTTGGGGAAATCTGTCAGCCAAAACATTATTTTGAAGAAGTATGTAATATTCATCTTTTTCTATTATGGTAAATTTCGAAATAGTGGCAGCGTTGTTACGTATTTAGATTGAATAAATCTGATATCCATTATTTGATACTCTGAAATATTTTGCTGGAAATTTAGTAGAATGAGATTACATTTAGAAAATACAAGGTTGGCAAAATACAAGTTACCTACTTCAGAGGGCTCAAAAATGTGTTCTATTGATCCAAATAAAGTAAAATTTGAACTACAGATTATTCAGATGATGCGCTTTACATTTATTAATTAAAAATATTAGTACACCAATAGATGGCGCTGTAACACAAGTGGCATTCATTTGTATATATTGAAAATGTGAAACATAATTTGCGTTACAGCGCAAATTTTGTTATTATGTCTATTACCATTTTTTCTTTGGATAAGAAGGCGGTTTCTACACGAACATTAGTTTCTTCTCTGTTTATCATGCCTACATTGCAAGAAAAAACGTTACTGGTGAAATTGTTCTACCAGAACCAACAAAATTCAGTTGCAGCTCTAAAGGAATTTCTTCGTATGAAGCAGATACGAAGAGGTTCATTGTCTCCAGGTGCCCTACACAAGATGATGCAGAAATTTGAAAAAAAAATTGGGTAACTTGGCATTCTTCAAGGAAGAGGAAGGAAAAAAAATCCCCTTTTCCAGCGTCGAAAATATTGCGACCGCGCTCGTTGAAGCCAGAAATCAGTCGCCGCATAATAGGGTGAGTTTGCCAGTTGTTTCCTGTGTTCTGCCGTATTCAACTGATCAAAAAAGTGTACGGCAGATTTTGCATTTTTATCCATTCAAAATCAAGTATGTGCACTTGCTGCAGGACGGGGGCTTAGAGGTCCATAAAACTTTTGCATTTCAATTCCTTGCTCGAATGGTGGTTGACACAACTTGGCCATTGAACATTCAGTGGAGTGATGAGGCTCACTTTTACGTCAATAGACAAGTTAAGACCCACAACTGCTGAAATTGGGCAGAGAAAACCCTCACGTTATGCAGGAACAACCCTTTCATCCTGAAAATGTGACAATATGGTGTGGTTTTACAGCTACCTTTATCATTGGACCGTATTTCTTTGAAGAGATTTCAAACAGAATCCAGACCTGTTACGTAACAGGACAATGGTACCATGATATGCTGAGGGATTTTGAAATCCCAACTCATCTACAGCACAGATGCCTTCAAGGCATCATTTTCTTGCAGGATGGTACACCACCTCATATTTATCATCGTGTAAATTGCTAATACTGCATTTCACAGAAGCACGAGTTATCAGCCGTCATTTCTCCATAGCATGGCCCCCTCTCTCGCCGGACATTACGACTTGCGACTTTTGGTTATGGGGTTATTTGAAGGACAATATCTATCGTCAAAGGCCATCATCTCTACCAGATCTGAAGGTCAACATTCGGCGCCATATTCCTAATATTCCTGCAGACTCAATTCGGTCATCTATAGAAAATATGGTTCTCCGATTAGAGCATATTGTTGAAAATAAAGGAGGACATATTGAGCAATTTTAATTTTATTTTACTTAACAATTATAAACCATACTAAATGGTTCAATGTGTATTACAACGCCACCGAACGATGAATTTTTGTACTAATTGTTTATTTAATAAATTTAAAGAACATCATCTCAATAATCTGTAGTTAAAATTTTATCTCCTTTGGATCAATAGAATGCATTTTAGAGCCCTCTGAAATGAATAACTTATTTCTTGCTTACCCTGTATATAGAATTTCAGAACTTTTTAAACCAGTTCTTTATTAAGAAAAGAAGTTCTAAAATTTCCAGAACTTTTAAGTAATTTAGAAAAGGGAATAAGTAGGAAAAAGTTCTTTAGGAATTCAGAACACGTATGATTCCGCACTGCTATGCACCAATTATTACTGTGCTGAATTATGAAAGACTTCTAAATAGCGTACATGAACAGATGCATGAGAATGTATCTTTTGCCATAATCGAATATCCGAACCGGCCCCAGGCGTTTGATTTTAGAAACGAATATTAAGTAAACCAGAGCCATTTATGAAATTGATCTTTATGCAAAATGGTTTGGAAACGGTAATTTTTTTATGTTGCAATTCAAAATTTTACTAACAAAGAACTGAGATTTAAATTTTTTCAAAAGTTAAAATGAACCAGACATTTTTTTATCAAAATAAAGACTTCTATACAATGTTACATGTAAAATGGAAAAACTGCGTAATTATGGAAATATCTAATGCCAATTTCTTACAAACAAACTTTGAATTTATTTAATTATTACAATTGGAAAATAAGTTTGTCTATATGTTTTAACCAACTAACTGTTTCGATATCTTCGGAAAATGCGTATCTAAATTTTCATGCGTATAAAATTATCATATAAATATAATAAATAATTAATTATAAATAGAATAATTAAACAATATCTACAGGTAAAAGCATTCAAAATTTGTACTAATATGAGTTTTTTATATATAAAAACTAAGCATTATCAACTCAAATTAAATGTGTATGTTAAAATTTCAATATACCTCTACTAACATTTTGGTTAAATGTAGATTACCAAATTTTAAATAATTTTCAGTACAAATTAGATCTTGTTATCACAAATTGAATGATGTCTGTTGAAACTCTTTGCACAAAAAAATAAATGAATAAACTAATACGCTATCAAACATTTTATCCATATAAGTGGAAAATATCCGCTATATTTATTTCAAAAACTAACATTCATTCATTAACGACAGATGCTGAAAACAAACATTCAGAAGTTTAAGAAATATACAAGTGTGTTCTACTTTTAAAATGTCAAAGTTTAAACAGATAAGAACATATATTTTTATTTTGACATAGTTTATTTTAATCTTTCTCTACAAATTTTATCGAATTTCGATTAGGAGAATATCCCATCTTAGTTACGTGATCACATCGTCCAGGAAAATGAAATGAACGTTCATTCATCTGGAAATTCGTTCTTAAAATAACGTCATCAGTTTAATTATTATATGAATTTTGGACCGAATGTCACCTGATAATTTTTTTATCATCTTTTCAAGTTCACTCATATTTAGCAAGGAAAGAAAAATTAAAATTACTTTATAAAGGATGATAATATAGACTGAATATTTTGTCATTTTTTAAAATTCCCTTTTGGAAACTACCCAATTTTGTTTTACTTTATAAACGACAGCATACTTAAAGATATTGGAAGAATATAAAAAGGAAATCGACTTACCACAAAATGAAATAATGAAAATTCCAAGGATGTACAGAAATTGTTTCTTTGCATGATTAATGCTTAACTTCTTTCCAGTTAATGGTTCAGACTTTTACAGAATTAAGGGAATGATAATATAAACTATTTTTATAACCTTTATAAAGAATTAATCATCCTAAATGTTTATTTACTAAGAAGGTATGACTGCAAAATTCTTTTCACGATAATAAATATTTCTGAACTGTCTCACAATTATTAATTGGAAGAATGATAAAAACCAACACAGATTATCCAATTTTTAGGGGTAATCAATTCATTAAGAAAAATTATTCCTATCATTTTGAGTTTTTCTATGATATCAAAACCGTAGTTATATAGAATTTCAGGATATGTATTTATCAATATATATCTTTTCGATATATGTATCTTTTATTGAAAAATGTGTTAAACTCAAACATCCGTAAAATACAAAATAAGTATTAAAGAGAAGTACTTAATTCAATACGAAAAAAAAATGCAGAATATATATTTGATAAATTCAAATTTAGTTTTTTTGAAATGATTTACATTTTTATGAAAAGGCACTGAAAGGCATGTGGAATTTTAAAACAAGAAGCATTGCGCTAATAATTCATTTCTGAAATTGCGTAGATTTTCTGTGTTTAGAATTCTCTAATTTAATGTTTAATTGGAATAGCTTTTTTGATGTCACATTATCAAATTATTAATGACAATAGCACAAAAACTGAACTACTCGTTCCAAAGCCATGCCATTATTGTATAAGGATAATTGGCCTTGCAACTATACCACTTTTTAAATTTTCTTTAACTGAAATTTTTACCCACATTTCGCTGCCACAGTTTTCTATTAATTTTTCAAATTCTGTGCACTTATTTAATGAAGAGGAAAACTTCAATTGTGCTGGCCTTACATTGAAGGAAGCTTATCATATTTTTATATTAACTTTTGCACCGCATATGGTTATCCATTTTTTTACCATCTGAAATTTTTAAAAAAAAATGTTTAGAATATGATTTTGTTTGGTTCACAAATTCGGATAGACAGAAAATCATAGATAAACATTTTTTAATATTGCGGTTATTTTAACAAAAAAAAAGAGAGATTTGATTTGCAATTTCTATAAGACAGTTTTATTTCTGTGTAACGAATACTAGTGTGGGAAAAAAAGTATTTTTCTAAATTTATATAATTTAAAAGTTTCTCCCGATCTAATTATGCTATTTAAACATATGATTGATAATTGCATAGGTTTCTCTTAAATACTTATAACATTTTAATTTAAACATTTAATTTCAGATTAATAGCATTTTTTTAAGCGTTAAGAACTGATGTTACAACTTTGTCACCTTCTTCCTCCTTTATCCAGTCTAATATTCAAGAGCAAATATAGTGAGCAATTATACTAGCAATTTATACCGATTAGATGACTATTATGTGCTTATAAAATTGTTTGGACTATTGGGTTACGACATG
This sequence comes from Argiope aurantia, assembly GCA_026543865.1. NCBI lineage: Eukaryota > Metazoa > Arthropoda > Arachnida > Araneae > Araneidae > Argiope > Argiope aurantia. The sequence goes on from JAPMOR010039859.1 coordinate 181,051, forward strand.
TTTCACCCGAGTTATAGTACGTCAGTCGAAGTGAGAAATCAATTAACTTATTTTTTTTCTTAAAATTATGAGTAACTATTCCAATACTTCTGATTTATTTTCATTGTTAAACATCTTTTTTAATAATTCTTACAGCAAAATTTATCTCGGTATCTTTGGGGCATCTGAATGACCGGCAGCTTAAAATTGTAGCAAGGACACTAAGATCAACTGCAAAATAGCATCACTAGGCTATGCACGAGAAATCTTGCAGTGACCTTCCATGAGGTATGACTTGTCATCAAAATGTGGCCAATACTATTCATAGTAACTGCTGTATTTCCGAAGAAGCGAGAAGCCGCTTACTTCTTCTGCTTGGTGACTTCTCATAAATGTAGTTGCTATGACCCCAGACGGACATTAGTTTAGGTCAATATCAAAATTTCTAAAATCAAGCATCTTTCTTATTTAAAAACGAAAATTATTTTAAAACAATTGAGGAAATGAAACTTAAAGCAGATATGAATTAATTAATTGGAAAAAAAATTATGTGCCATGCTTCACGCTTTTAACGGGGTCATTACTTGACTTCTTATATTCTGAAGAAAGGCTGAAAAAGCACAATTATATGTAGAAACGTTTTTGTGAACCAACTCCATATATTTAACAAAAAAATACTTTCGATTCTTTAATTCTTCCTAAAATGTTTCTCTCTTGGTTTGACATACCAATCACAAGTTAAAAATAGAAAAATAAAGAAATTCAAAGGAATTAATAATTTAAGGAAATCAATAATTTAGTCTTAATAAAATGTCTTTGAAAAGAATTTTTGAAGAAAAAAAATTCTGTATTAAAGCTTTATTCCGAAAATCTCCTTATTATTGTAACAAATAAGGAAGGAAAAAAAAGGTATCAAGGAAAAAATATAATAGTAATACAGACAGTTTAAAGTTTGTGATGTCGGTTATTTAAATGAAACTGATATATCTTGGAAATAAAAATCAGCAATATATATATATATATAAAATCAGCAATATATATATATATATATATATATATATATATATATATATATATATATATATATATTGAAGCTTATTTTTGGTTTTCTTAAAAATAGTTTATCGTTGCAATTTCTGTTCACCCACCAGAATATAAATACACAAATTTTCTACTTCCTTAAAATATATTCAAACAAATCATAATTTCTTGCAGTCAAGCCAGATTTTGAGATTTTCGATGATTTTTTTTCTATTAATAGGAGCACAAATGTGGACAGTTTCATTAAAAAATTTCTTAGGAAGGAAGCCTAATCTAATGTAGTGAGCTAAAACGGGCTACTATATGGAAAGGTATCTGAATGCTTTAACCCTTCAGCACACGCACCTATTTTTTGAACATTAGCACACCCGTTGCTCATTTTGACTCCAAATTGTCAAGCAATTATTTCTTATCTTATTGAATATTTGTATAAAAATAAAGTAAGGTCAGAGTAAATGAATATTATTTCATACAGAAATGTTCTATTTAAAACGAAAATACAATTTTTAATAAGAAAAAACCAAAATTGAGCTTTGCCCCATCTTCCTCTTTTTTTTTATTCATATAAAACTTATTATTAATTAAGTAAATAGTTTTTTTCTGTATAAAAATATTTAAAGAATAAGAACATCTATATTTTACATAAAATTTATATTTGAAATTTTTGGAAAAAGAATCTTAAGCATACAGCCTTGAAAACACATTTTTTTTTTTAATTTTTATGTACTACATACTCCTAAAACACATTTATCATTTCTCATTTAGAATAAAATGAATTTTTAATATGAGTTTTTAGACAAAATTATTCATTTTATAAGAGAAGACTTTGTATAAAAAGGATTTCCTGCTTTTTTTCATGTGCAAGATATGATGTTTCATCAAATTTTCTAGAGTATTCAGAATCTAGAAAATTCCGATTCTGTATAATGATCACTTTTCAAAATTTTATCAGTATCTGACTAATTTGAGTTATCATCATTTTTACTATCAATAGAAGCACTTTCGAGAATATTTCTGAATATCTACGTACACTCTTATAGCTATAACATTAAATGAATCTGAAGCGTTAGTATGAACGGGGGTCAATTTGACATCAATTTTCCAGTAAAAAATGAGATACATTGTTTTATTGATTTCTGCTGTTATAATCTTCTTCTCTTAGCTCTCCCATGAAGATATATGAAGTAACAAATACAACTTTTATATATTCCTAGAATTTCTGAATACAAGAGAGAGGTTGGAGACAAAAATACCCCGTACAGTATAACATCACTTTTTGCAATATATTTCATTATCTCTAAACAATAAAGTTTTGATTCAAAAATTTGGCTAGACATCATGGGAGAGTAGAATCATTACAAGATATATTTATGGGATTTCTGTATGATTATTCATTTTAAGTTTTGAGCAGTTTAAAGCATGTTTTACACTTCTTTACCGCCTGCCTTAAAACTACGCTAAAATCTTCATAATACTCATTTTCTATATGCTGATATTTTTCTAATCAATAGATACTTGAGCTTTTAATGGTTATTTTCCCTAATGGAAAATGTTATATTTTCCCTTCATCATAAAGTTCTGATTCATTGACATAACTAGATATCTTAAGACAAGTGAGATTGGAATTATTATGATAAAGATTATGTGATTTCTATATCATACTTTGCTTACATTAAGTTTTAAACAAAGGGAAATCTTTATCTTGCTTTTTTACTGTCTATCTTATATAATAACATTATAAAGTTTCTTAAAACTCACACTTTCTATCTGCTGATATCTTCTCCGTCAAAAGCAGACACTGGATCCCTAAAGTATTTTACCAGTAGAAGTGATTTCAAGTGATTACGGATTTGCTTAGAAATATTAGGCTAAGAGAAATTAGACTAATTACGAGATATACTTACTAGATTTGAATATGATACCGTATTTATACGAATTTTTAAGAAGTGAACACCATTTCTTACACTTTTTTCCTAGAGAACTATACACTAGACAAGATACACTTTCTATATATTTTAATTTTGTTTCAATGCACTGATAACATTGTCTGGCATAATTATGTTAAAAATCCTTAGTATATATCATTTCATTTTTTCCAACGAAAATAAAATTAATCGAGTATTATATACGTCTCTCTGTCAAATTTAAAATTCATGAAAGTCTCAACCAAACATATTACTAAAATTCTACAAAATTCCTTTAAGAACTTCGAGGAAGAAGGAATAAGGAAAAATAGAATTAAGGTTGGCATTTTTCATTGTAACTTAGAAGAAAATAAATTAGCTGTCTAAGGAAATTTAATTAGCTATACAAAATTAAAAATGTCTAACACAGAATACTAAATCATTTCAAAGTGTTGCACAATAAATGAGGTTAACTTAATTAAATTCATTAGAGTAGCACACGGGCAGTTACGGGATTCTAAAATCTCTTGTCTGCATTCAATATTTTGGTAAAACCGTTAAAGCTTATTTCTTGAAGTTATTAAGATAAGAAGTTTTGAAAATCCTGGAAATGCCAATGGATTTAAGTTTTAAATCTGTAAATTTAAAAAAGTAAAATTTTGTCATTTCAATTTCCCTCAGTTACTGAAAATTAATTTCATTAAATCAGTAAATAAATATTTAGCAAACGTATGCTATCCCTTCTAATATGGAATATGTATATTTGAAAAATGGGAATATTGGAAATATTCAAAATCATATTTTTGCAAAATATTTCAGAAAATATTATAAGATTGTACTTCTATTAATTTAATTATGTTATTAAATATAGTTTGTTTCGCTGTATCGTTTCTTCAAAATTATTAAAATGCCAATGGAATTTTCTTATTTTGTATTCCGAAGGAAAACTTTATTTCAAATACGTATCAAATATATATAGCTGTTATTAACATGTTTTTTATTGTTAATTGAAACTTATTTCTCAGGAAAATTCTTAAATATTTTTTTGCAGAATAATTCAGGACAAGAATATTTTAAAATAACTGCGAATTATGTATTATTCAGAATTATTTGAAATTTCATTAAAGAACATGAAATAATGATTATATGTAGCATGTTTTTTTAAAATTAAATATTAGTATTTAATATTTTGGACTTCTTTAGATCTTAATAATTGATTTTAATCATTCATTCCTGCTATCAATTAGTGTCTACATTGTTTTCTGGTTGATATTCTTGCTATCAATCGTTTCTTCTTTGCCTTCTGGGTAATATTGCGTAGCTATTTTACCTTTTAAAAAACTTTTTCATTTTTCAGACAATGACTTTTGTTTCAATATCGATCATAAATTTTCGACTGGATTAATTCTATATCTAGTGGTAGTCTTTCAAATAACTTAATGACTAATATTTACTTAGAAAAATAAATGCTAGTAAACTTTGATAGATGTTTAGGTCAGATAAGAATTTTAACAAGATACGAATTTAAGACGGATTTCATCAATATATAGCACAAGATATGATATACATAAATGATATTTTTTTACTGAATATTTCTAGAATTATACTAACTCTTTTAGGGGGAAAATGTGTTTTATCATTAGATTTTACAATCATATTTTCTCTCTATAAAATATCCATGTATGTATTCCCTTCACTTGATTGTGACACATTTCTGAACGTATTTTTGATCCAAAGAATTCATATTTGCTTTCATCTAACTTTAAGATAGTATCCAGGAATTGCCAATCTAACAGAAGATTCTTTTTAAAAATCTTTTAAAATAGAGAAATCATTTTGCCATATACTGTTTTCAGATCTAAATTTTATTTATTTAGTAACAACAGATAAATCTTTAGTTTTTATTTTTTTATTTTATGGCAATCTTCTGCAATCAATTTAAAGTTTTTCTAGATTATCGATCTTTTTCTGGACCAATCTTTAAATCATTATCTTTTCTTGCACATGCTTTAGGTTTACTGATTCTTTCTTTCAATCAAACCTAATTAATCAAGGCCCATTCTTTACTCATTCGGACTTCTCCAATTTAATCGTTTCACTTCGCCTTCAAATGATATCCCATCCTTTATATTTTCATTAATATGGTGGTAAATATTGTAGCGGAACTGGTTCTACCTTGGAGCGTACTAAATGACTCAGTGGTAGAATGAAATGAGCTGAAAGCGACAACCTGAAAATGTTTTTGCTATTGATTTACTTTCTGTTATTTCTCGTCTGTTCTAGATAGTTCTTATAATTTCTGTATCTTTCTAAATCTGAATAATTCGGGTCATTTCATCTGGTGGATAAAAACAGACGTAAGGTTTAGTTCTTAAAATAAAATTGCGAGTTCAGATTAGCGAGTATTTTCTTTGACTTTAGTTAACACATGGTTTATCTACTCTAACTTCATCGACTCGACAATATTAGCGAATTTGTACGTTTCTGTTATATAGAATAAAATCTTTACGAAATAAATTAATTTCTTAAAATTTTCTAATTTTGTGAAAATAAAAACAAATCTAATTCAAAAAATGTTATTTCTTAAAAATATTATTTGACTTAATTGTTTGAGTAATTATGAATAGTTAAATTGCTTGAAATAATATTCTTTTCTAGAAAAATAGTTATATTCTAAGAAATAAAAATAAATTTAAATGTACTTCTGAAGCCTGAATAAGCCTTCAATTATTCATTTTAACATTCAGAAGTAAGGTATTAAATAATCATAATTAACAAATATAAATTTTTTCATATCGTTCATATATGGAGTTGGTTATATTTCGTATAATACCTGCCTATATATTTTAAATAACTCGTAAGGCTATAAGAATATTTGCCTCTTATTGCGTAATTCAGTTTAATTTCTGAAAGTTTTGTTATAATTATATTAAAGAAACGAAAAAGGTCTCGACTACCTCAATAAGAATCGTGAGAAAAAATAGAATAATTTTTGTGATCTAAAAGATAAAAAAAAAAAGAATGTAATAAATGATATATATGTCAATTGCCTTATTTACATATATGTTAGCCTAACCGAATGTCATCCCCAAATATAAAAGAGCGATAATAAATGATTACTCTAATTATCGCATAGCTGATTAAATAGGAGGTGAATGGGGTGTCACTCCAAATATAAAGATGCCAAACTTACAACTTAGTAATTTGAATCACGTTTATTTAGAGTGCATGAGGATCGAGTTGCCTTCATTCCAATGATGGGATGTGCCTCTTTCAGTGTTACTGTAGTCTCTGATGGCCATAAAGACTCAACCACATTCCTCCTCTGTGCTGTTCTGATAACTTTTATTAAATTACTCAGGTGTTTAGGCAATGTAGAGTAGTTCGTTTTTTGATATGCATGTATTGCTTTCAGATATAGGCATGTGAAGTTTCAGTATAGATTATCCAAATATCGAAATATTCTTATTGTCCTTTGGGCTCAATGCCTATTATGGTTGTACATCTGTATGATGAATCGAGGCATGTGTTACTCGTAATAGGAAATATTACATGTTGGTCCGATGCCATGTATCATGGTTGCTTGTTCATTCAATTCATCTCGGAGACAAATGAAGGAAGGATTTATTCATTGAAATGATTCATTGGGAATATATGTCTAATGAAAAGCTGTAAATATTTTATGTAGCTCAAATGACATTTGGGCCGCGGTGGCGTGATGATAAGATCTCGGCTTCAGAATTAGAGTGTTTCAGGTTCGAGATCCGATTCCAACGAGGAATCGTCATGCAAGCGGGTCTGGTGCGCGTTAAATCCATCGAGGCCAAACGTCTTCCCATTCGTGTAGTGTGGCGTGGAGGTGCGAGCTCAGGTGTCATCCTCGTCATCTGATCGCGGTCCAAAATTACAAAGTCCGTAACAAAATAGCACAGTGTTGCTTTAATAATGAATATATATAAATAAATGCATTTTAAGAATTTTAATTTATCGAAGGCAATTTAAAATATTTTACGCAGAATGAAAAGCAATTTGCCTTAGCAACTTGACATTTTTTTAGAATATCCTAATACTTGTTTTTCAATTTATATTACTTTATGCTATTACAAAACGTTTCTGATATTATTATTGCTGCTTTCTATAGTACACGTTTTGAAATATCAACATGCCACATGTAGAAAGCTATCATAATAAAAAAAAAACATAAAATACCTTTTTTTGCTTAAATTTTTTCACTTTGATGTCAAATGTAGTATCTCAATTAATTTAAATTTTAATGAATTCATTAACTCCAATGAAACATGTGTGACAGAAACTATGAAGATGAGATTGATTGATTAAAAAAAAGTTGCCAAAACTTGCAGTTAAAACTGAATTCAAAGATTCAATCAGAAAATTGTGAAATTTAAAATGAAATAAAGTATAAATTTTAAGTAACTTTTAAATTAAAAAATGAACGAGGTTATTATAAAGTAACAGTTTATTTACACTAACAGACAACAAAATCAAAAATTTTAATTTAAATTTTGATGTTAAATAATCTGCTATTTATGAAACATCTAAAACTTTCAATGCTGATAAAAAAGCAATTTTTATTCGAAATTTTCAAATGGAAAACGGGGTAAAAAATATGCCAACCGCACACTTTATATGTAGTCTCTTCATCACAGTTTTTTGGAACTCTCATTTCAAGGAAATAACGAAATAAGAAACAAAATTCTATTAAATATCGCTGTTTTGGGGCTATAATATGCATTTTTAGTCATTTTAAAAAGTTATGAAACTAAAGAATAAACTGTTTTAGGATTAACCAAAGCTAATCATTTTTGAAAGCTACCAATTTCAGAAAACTATTTATACCTTCAAATGTTCCTAGAGTTTAGATTGGTAAAATAATTAAAAATAAATTTCCATATTAATATTTTGCTTGATATGGTGAAGGAAAACTTATTTTGTTTTCTGAGAAGAGCTTGCTTTTTATAAACTCTAGAATTACATATCAAGACTTTTTAAAATATATCTAGAGTAAAGAAATATTGTAGCTGATTTCTATAATAGAAGGATTAAATAATGTAATTTATTTTTCAAATAAAAATGTATTTTATTTATTGTGATTTAAAGAGAGAAAGTTGGAATTTTAATTATGCTTCTTAAATTTTTTTCTCTTCAAAATATAAATATTGAACTAGTTCTTAAGCCTCACCAATTGATTTTAAGGAAAACCATATTTTTTTAAATTCCAGATAAATAATTAAAAATATAAGCTTTAAAGAAGATATTACGAGTTTTTCTGGAAATCAAAAAGAATGGAGATTAAATGAAATTGCAAATAAGGGAGTCTATGAGTTATATGAGGCAAATAACATTCTTATAAGAATTATTCTGTTTTTTTAATTAATAAAACTTTTCATCGGTTTTAGGAATAAATTACGAAATTAAACTTTTTTTTTCAAAATGAACTAATTTGTATTTTAATTTCTTAACACACCGAATGAAATTTTGTTAAGCAAAACGTCAAAATATCAAAGATAAATAATTTCAATACTTGGAGATCAAATAAATTCTTATTATAATTATTCAAATTTTAGATAATTGGAATTGGTTAAAAATGAATTTTCTACGTAAATATAAGTACTTTGAAGAGGAACCAACATAATTGTTAAAACTTTGCTAAAATGGTCTTTTTAAGATGACTGAAGATGGATCTTACTTACCCAAGATAAAATAAAATTGATAAATTCCAAATCTCTTCCTTTTCCTCCACAATGTTCATAAGAATTAAAGCCAAGAAGATGAAATAATTGAATGAATGTAATTACAAATAATGAGAAAGTTTGTTTAAAAAAATTTTAATAGGATTTGAAATTTGTCTGAACATTATGGCATTATAATATTAATGTCATAATGTTA
>JAPMOR010039859.1:189891-204722 GCA_026543865.1 Argiope aurantia
TGTCATAATGTTATAATTTGTCTGAACATTATGGCATTATAATATTATGTCATTATATGGATTTTCAAAATACAACATTAATTATAGTAGTATTACTACACCTATAGAACTTCTGCTATTTCAGAATATTCTATGTATAAAACAAACAAATAAAGCAATGAAGTTAAATTTAAAGCAATTCCGATTGCAATTTCCGATTTATACTATTATCTTCATTTTTTATTTTTTTATTTTCAGCTCTAAATATGATTATTCGAAGCAAATACTGTATTCATTTTAAATATATATTAACATTGATTTATAATTCAAGTGCTAGAAACGCTGGAAACCAAGAAATGCATTCAATCCTTCAGACAGGTTATACTGTCATTGTTAGCAAGTTCAGATGACTTTAACCGCAAACGGAACGTAATTCTGATATGATTTCGTATTGGAAATACAATATTTATAAGTCTTAATATTCTCCCGAGTAAGTTAGTTCTTTATTGAATGCTAACATTTTAAAATCTACCATCCGCGAAATTGAATATGATTTCAAATGAATTGATCACATTGATTTGAAGATACCCTCATGCTCCCTGCTTTGAATTTTTAAAAATAACTGCATTTTATAAAAATATTTATGCGAATTTCTTGGACATTTCACTTTTTGTTCCATTCTTTATGGTAAAAACGCATTTTTTGGTGTGATCTCATTAATTTTTATAGCTAACTTCCTTTTTTGGCAGAGCCTGGCTAAATAATGACCACTGCGCCATAAGCAACAAAATAAATTAAATATGTTGTAAATATGTATTAAAATTTTTACTATTATAAAAAATATGTTGTAAACATTTAATATGTTGTAAACATTTTAATTAATTATGTAATTATGTAATTTAATTTAAATATGTTGTAAACATTAAATATGTTGTAAACATTTTAATTAATTATGTAATTATGTAATTTAATTTAAATATGTTGTAAACATTAAATATGTTGTAAACATTTTCTCACTATTATAAAAATTACTTCAGCATTCTCTACCATCAGTAATAATTTCCTGACAGCCTAGCACTTTGTTTTCTTTTCTCTGTGACATAACGCTTATTTGATAGAGAAGGGATCATCCTTTTTTTTCTTAGTAAATAATATTTCGCTTCTGGTGTGCGGAGAAACAAAAAGTAGGGTAGAGAAAAAATGCCAAATAGTAAATATGCTACAGTATGCTAAGCGTTCCGTGGTAGGATGTAATTTCTTTTCTGTGGTTTTGCACACCCTTTTGGGAGTATGCGTAGGAAGAGGTAAGCGATCATTCATCAATTTGCTGATATATACTTTCTTTTTTATAACTTATACACCATTCGGAAAATATTTATTGTGAACACGTGTAGAAAAAGACCCTTATGAGAATATGCGTAGGAAGAACTAAGTGATCATTCATCCATCAACTATGCCCTTTTCATAGTGAATTATTTGCAGGAACTTATACGCGATTGGTGAAATAATTGGTGAAATAAACGAATTGGTAAACTGGTAAAATAAACGAAATTAAAAAAAAAGTATTTGGATGAACAGCTATGGTTCAGATGATTTTCTTTGAAATTACTCGTCTACTCTACAAATGCTTTATTTTTTCACAAAAATTGAATTTTTATTTTCGAAAGATGTTTTATTAATGTTTGTATGTATAGTATATATGCATATTAGTATTTTTATAGTGTATATATTTTTGTATCAATATTTAACAAATATTTCTAATAAGTTCTTGACCAATTCTTGTTTCTTTGGAAACTGCATATGATTCAAAGAGTAGTTGTTGCGAACTGTTGAAATTAAGCGAAATTGTTTTGATTTAACTCAATGAACAACCATAATTGAAATGTTTGCCATTGAAATTGCCTTATCCACACTAAAAGCACTTTTTTCGGAAAAATTTGTGTCGATTTTCTGTGTTTATTTTAGAAATAATTGAATAGTATGTTTGCATAAATAATTTAATAGTTTTACATACTGGGTTAATATGTATTCGTATCAGTATTTAGAAAATATTACTTAGATATTTTTGGTCGATTCTAATTCTTTTCCGAGAATTTACATGCGAGTCGAAGAATATTTGTCGCTAATTAATGAAAATAAACGAAATTGCTTTTGTTTATTTTGACAAGCAATGATGGTTCAGACTGAATATTCTCTGAAATGTCTTTTTCTGTTGTACACAAAAATTCTTTTTTTTCCCCTCAAAATATGCTTTCATTTTTAAATAGGGTTTTTACAATATTTTCAAAATGTAAAAAAAAATCATAAATAATATGAATAGAATAATCTGAAACAGCATGGATAAGAGTTTTTCATAACGAATTTCTCTCATACTCTCCAATGAAGATCTTATTCTCATTCTTCCACATTAAAGTGTGAATCTAGCTTAAGGCTACTTGGATGATATGAGCGAACTATAGTTAGGAAATATATTTCTCAAGCATGAATACATTTTTACTGAATCTAACACGGGGATATGTGTTTTGGGCGTCTTTTTGCCTACATATTGACGCTAGAATTTGATATAAGTCATTTTAAGTCAAAAGAGGGAAAAAAACTTAATTGAATTAATTAGTATTTATTTAAAGATATGAGTTATTGCTTTTATATGAATGCGAAAGTAAGAACGGCAGACGGTTAACAGGTTGACTGATTCGATTGAAAATTTCATATCTACATTTTATTTTTACACCTATGTCCCAAATTTAATCTACATAGCTCAATGTTTTGCAGTTTCGAGATTAAGCAGCAGTAAGACAAATTTCTTGAAAGGTTTATAGTAATATACAAATTTGGATGTTGTTCCATATAAGAAATTTTAGCTGTCTACTTTAAAGCATTTTTGAGTTATCGTATTCAGAGACAGACAAACATACATAATGCCAAAAATATGTTTTTCAGACTCAGGATAATCTGAAAAGTGATGATTGTCAAAATTTCGAGCTTAAATTTTTCGACGATTTCATTACTTTCTTTATACAAGTACATGAGAAAGTAAAAGCAGCGAGAGTGATCTCTCGCAAACTTTCTCAGATACTCTCCAGAAGGCATTTTATGGCATACAATAGTATCAAATATTAACCTTTGGCTTGAATTTAGCATTTTTACTGAATCTTACATGTGATCCTTGTCGAGTTTCTTTTTTGGAGAATTAATCCCTGGGATCTGTTTAATAGCATCTGCAAATCGAATTTTTCTTTAAAACGTATTTATTTTCCTCAACCGACTGAAACAAAAATCCGCCACAGAATAGTACTTGTTGTAACAAAATCACTTAGCCTGGTTGGTAGGGCTAAGATATTCCTTGGGTTGGTATACTTCGGGTTGTGAATTCTCCCTGCCCGAAGACTCCCCATGTATGTGGTGGTTGGTGCACGTCTAAATCTGTTGTGGCCACAAACTCTTTCAAGTTGAGACAATAACACTGTGGGTACTGAATCAGAAGTGAACGTTCTCTGATTCAGGTCTAAATTACGATCCGTGAATGAATTGTATGAATGAAATCCGCTCTGTAAAAAGAGTTGTGACGCATGAATAGCTAAATTGTTTTCTTTATCCTAGATGGCGCTACTGAAAAACAAGAGACGTTCTTCTCCGCTGAAAATCGCTGATTTCGTCAGCGGGCTTGTCTATGACAAGTGTTATAAGAAACAAACAACAAAATCACATATCAAGTTTGATATATTTAAGCCATTGTGTTTTTGAGTTATAGCATTTGATCTTTCTGAAAGTACAGATCGACAGACGCTCATCCCCTTTTCCGGTTTGGATCAAAATCTGACAATTATCTCTAATATAGGTGTTAAATCCAAGTGCCGAATTTAATTTATCTAGCTCTCTTCGTTTTGTAGTTATCATGGTAACTTATATTCGAACACTCTGACAGGCAGATTTTCTATGATCGGCGTTTGCTCAAAATTTAATATAAATTGACAAATTTTGTGTATACCATATAACAATGGTATAGCCCATTAATCCATATACCAATATACCAATTGGGTAGATCATTTGAACCATATACCAAATTTCATCAGTATGGTTCAAAACGTTTTTAAATTATTTTCGTCAAAGATAGGTAAACAGAAATTATGTCAAAAATGTTTTTTCCAACTCAGGGAGCCTGAAACATGGAGATTTATCAAAATATCAAGTTGGAATATTTTGACGATTACAATACTTTATAATTCGTATACGAGAAAGTAAAAAAATGCATTAAAACCACAATTACAAAAAAAGAATAATCTACATTGCAAATAAATTGCTTTAGAATCCCAGTTGCTATTTTACAAGAAATTGATATTACAGCATTGAAATATTAAACAGAATAAATTAATTATATCATTATTTGGAAATGGCAGATACCGTATACCGTATATCAACAAAAAAATAATCATTTAGCATTTTACGATTTACAGCGCCTTGTGTTTCGGTTCCTTTGGAAATGAGAGACGTAAATTAAATACCTGCTCTTCTTTCTCTTGCGACACTGCATTAATCAAACGTCTGTTTCATCCGAAGATTAACTTAAGACCAGCAGGAACACTTTACTAAGCGCAGGATGGAGATAGCGATAAGCCTATTACGTTCAAGGGAAGTTCTTTTGTGTAGTGAAAAAGATTAACGCTAAGGGAATAGCTCAAGCTCTAAGTAAGAGCCAGTAAACGAAATGAAATGTTTCGTAGTGATATCGCTTTTATCAGTCCATTTGAAAACAATTGCACATTTATCAACTTTCTCAACGAAGGGTCGGGATTTGAAAATGCTGATCAAATGCATTTTATTTAAGTATTAAGTGAGAGAAATCCTATTTTAGAAAAATTTCAATAAAGCCTTTTTCAAAGATTCTCTCTTGATGGTTTTAGAGTTAAATATGTACAGAATACAAAGATGGATATCACCATTCAGAAAAACCGTTAATACTGCCTGAATAGAAAAAGGATTTTGATTTTTTAAAGATTAGTTTTAAATTTATAAAACCTTGTTTCTGCATTTTTAGCAAAAAAGAAAAAGAAAGAAGGAAATAAACCCATAGCGATTTGAAAGATGTGTAATGATGTTATAGAATAAACATCCATAGGTAATAATAAAGAAAACTACTTATTTATATTCTAAAATTTATGTCAGCAAATAGACTGTGGTGCCACACGGTGGTTATCTGTTTTATTGTTTCAACGCGTTTGTTAAACCTATGGCATCACCAATTTTTCTATTATAAAAGCTCGCACTAACATTTTCGTCTATCTGCAGTGCCAGACTACTATAACATTCTTGTTTTTATTAAGGTGGATTTTTAAGGTTTCATTAATAAACTTGTTTTTAAACATCTGGCTCTTCATACATACTCTTGCATGAACCTGTGGTATAGCCACCTTTTTCAATTATAAAAGCTCACAATAACATTTTCGTATATATGCAGTGCCAGGCTACTATAACATTCTTGTTTTTATTAAGGTGGATTTTTAAGGCTTTATTAATAAACTTGTTTAAACATTTAGCTCTTCATACATGCTCTTACATGAACCTGTGGCAACACCACCTTTTTCTATTATAAAAGCTCGTACCAACATTTTCACGGCACTCCGCTGCGCCAGGATACTAGAGCATTCTTAGTATACTAAGAATGTTTATTGAATATTCGCGTTGTTTTTACTAAGTGGATCTTTAAGGTTTTATTAATAAACATGTTTAAACTTTTGGCTCTTCAATCAATTGAACACGCTGTAGTCACTTTGCCTTAATTTTCCCACCCTAATAAGATAATAATAGATAAATGTTATATTCTATTTCAAATTTTCAAATACAAAGAGAGTATTTTTCCTCTTCAAGCGAATATATTCCATAATTAATTAAGCTTTTTTCTTTTTTTTTTCTTTTTTTTTGCGTGTGAATACTTTTTTTAATTTTTTTGTATAAGTTTTTGAACGAAGCGAAAAAAAATTGTAACTCTTTGAATTTGCTTGTAATTGTAAATTTGTTAACTGTTTTATCATATAACTTAGTGTTTATGATATTTAAAATCATATGATTCATATAATGTAAAATTATCTAGACAAAATAATGCACAAAAGTTAATTTTCGCCTTTAGAGACATAAACATATTAAAGAACTACTGACAAGTTGAATTTATGCAACAAATTTCTTATAAAATTAATTTGTAGGTAGTTAATTTTAAGATGGTGATGATTAACAATAACACTAATACGGTAATCATCCAAGTGTGAATGTAGTTTGACAAGCTAGATCAAAGAAAGCTACACTTATTCTAAGAATGTTCCACAAAATGCGGACCAAGAAACGTAGCCAAGATTGATTCAAAGAACGATTAGCATTTATAGAAATCATAAATACAAATGGACAGCAAAATACTAATTAAAACGGAATTTCATTTAATAAAATTCCTTTTATTAAAAGATGAATTATAATGGAATTCAAAATTGTACATCTGTAAACTTCTTGTAGATATATAATTATTTATCTGAAATTTTGATCTCAAAATTGGTAATAAGAAGCTTTAAAAGTTTAAGTGAAAAGGTTTCGGTCGCTTACACTATCAAAAGATTCACAGATGTGTGTGGAAAATCGGTACACTATAACTCGCAGCGAGGCTACAAAAAGTCTCCGATTCTTTATAGAAATCGGAAAGGGATTTGTATCTTTTAAATGAATTAATTTTCTACCTAAGACTCTTCTACTGTTAACTGTTATGACGAATAATCTCAATCGAAGGGTCGCGAGCATTTGTTTTGATCTATTAACTTTGCAACATGTTGTTGACGATTCTGTGACAAAAACATTTCGACGTGCGTGTCATCTCATTCTTACGCAAATGGTTAAGAAAATGGTTTATCTTTGTGAAACTGAATATTTTTAATTTAAATTCAATTTTCTTGAAGATTAAATTCAAAATTTATTATCATAGAATCAGTAAACAAATAATTCAAAAAAGAAATCAGTTATAGTTTATATTTGCTTTCTTTCTCCCTTAGTTATTAAATTTTTAAAAGAACAATAGGATAAGTAAATTGAATTTCATAGTTTATATAAAATTTGCTTCTGACAAGCAAGAAATAATTGAGTTTTTTAAAGAAGAAAATGTTATCAAAGAAAGAAGCTTGTATCGATATATTTTCAAATGAAAGTTAAGCTTAGATTTTTACTAGAATTTAATATTCAGGATATTTTAAATGTTCTGTTGACACAAATCTGATATAATTAAACTATTCAAGTCTTTTTATTAATATTAGACCCATGTCATAAGCTAGTATTAATCTCAGTTTATAAGTGAATATTTTTTTAACATTTAAAAATGTTATCTCGATAATTCTTTTAAGAATGTTAAACATTATTTCTGTTGAGTAACTAAATTCTATAGTTGCACATAATCTATATCACCCTTGAAGAAAATGTTTTGAAGAAATTTTAATCTTTTTAAGAACAGCAATGATCTTAAATCTTCTAACCTGAATTTGTTTGATTAAAAATGAGGCTTATAAAATGAGATTATTAAATTAAAGCGATAAGATCAGAAAAAAATCTTCCGTTCATTTCTCTAAAATAAAGCAATCTAATCTATGTTCGGTGATCACAGAATAAACTAACTGGAATAGTAAAAAATTCAATCCAATTTCACTTGACATTATTCACATTCTGCGGATAGGAAGATTAAAAAATTTAAGTCAATGTTTATCTTACAGTTATGCAGTTATCATAATGTGGAAGATATATGATCGTTTATTTTTTTCCCTCTTAGAATTCTAATGATAAACTGATATATATAAATTTTTATTCTATTTCATTAGAAATCATTACTTAACCATTCAGTATTTCTTGACGATATCATTAACAAGTTCTTGGACGTGATTCTCTAGCATTTATATTCATTTTGTTACAAACGGGCATAGATACTATGAATCTGAAATTCATTAACAACGTTTTTACGCATTTCATTCTATACAATCTTAATTATTTGTACTTATCAGGCATTTTAGAATAATGGATATTTGGCTCCTTGAATATTCGGCAAACTCCTGTAATCTTGTGATATTTTCATCAAAAGTTGACAGTATGATCTTGCTTTAACTATAAACCAAAAATCAACCACCAGAGCTACCGAGCCCGGCGAAGATCTGAACTACTATGTGGTAAGTTGTAGGTACTCTCATTTTTCAGATTTTCAGATTCAAAGTACATTTGCGCACTCCCCAGGAAGCGTTTATTTCACCAAAATAGGAGGTGCGATGAAAGAAAATGTATCTGACGGAATCGAAGTGAAGGAACAAATGATAACTTAACTGATCTTCAAACCGCGTGTTACTTCTATGAGGAGTAAAATCATCCAAAGGTGCTAATCTCGGGGTCTTGCAACAAACAGTAAATTACTTCTTGCTATCCGAGCTAATGTTTTCCCTTCTTGTTTTGATTTTTCAGACATCTGAAAAAATATTAGATGCTCAGAGGCAAATCATGAACATACTGCAAATACATGTAAAACAGATATAGAGCAATTGAAGATTGAGTAAAATGGTGCTGGCCATGTATAGAGTGAAAGGCGCTGGCCATTTGGTGAGTGAATCGTCTTTGGTCAGTCTTCAATCTTATTACAACGGTGACTGTTAGTTAGTTAACTTATCCTCAACCTATCTACTGATTTTCTGCCAGGTTGTAGGCCAGATATCTATTGTAGGTTTCATTGTAAGAACCTTACAGCGAATCTGCATGCTTCAATCAATTTGCCTTTGGAAATGTGAAACACTACATATTTATATATTTCTTGTTGTATTCAGAAACAGGGATCTGCGTTGGCAAGAAACTAGTTGCTAATCTACCTGTTATGTCAGGTTTTTCATTTCTCGGTATTCCCATATGTGCAGGGACACAAAATAGTTTGAAAACTTTTACAGGCATGTTTCTCATACAAGTCTAAAATATTGAAAAGCAAAAATAACTGCGAGCATGCAGAGATGAAAAAGATTCTTGAACACTCAATGAATGCATGCATGTATTACATGCATTATCTACAAAATAGCCTATTATAAACGATGAAGATCAAAAATAGCAGTTACTTCTATTGTAAAAATGGGACAAAATGAATGAATTCTATTAGCAATTGCAGATTTTAAACCGATGCTAGAGTAAGAATTTTGGTTGGAATATCAAAAACCTGCAGTAAAATGTATTCGAGATGTTGGTGTTTTGACGATGATCAACAAAGGCAAGATTATAAATAATATCTGCAGTATCTACTTGTCAAAATGAGAAAAAGGATCGAAATTGTGGATACATTTTGGATACATTTGACATTTTCAGGGTAGTTGGAGAAAGATCTGTACGAGAAGGTGTGATATTGTGGACGAAAAGTTGCCTTATTAGTAATCAAGTAATCATAGACTGACTACTCCGCCTTTCTCGAAGGCAAATGGAAAAACTTGATGACCGAATCGCCACAACAGCAACACTGGCGGAACTGCAGTTGAGTCCTAAGGCCATCACAGGCCACGATTCAACTCTTCCCTAAACATCCCTCCCAACACATCCCCATCATCGATGGAAAATAGCCAACCGTATACCCACAAGGGTGGTGAGAACTTCTCATCCTCAATTACGAGTTGCCCCTCCACCGTGGTACTGCCTTAATAGTAAACTTGTTCTCCTTTCCTTGAGAAGTATTCCAAAGGGAAGGATTAGAACATTGCAAAAGATAATTTCAATCGTTTCGCTGAGGTAAAAATCTTGGATTCACGTTGCCAATTGTCGCGACTTTGGTAATTCTGAAAGATCCAGGTGATTAAACAAGGCTTGGGGAAGATTAACTTCTGGTTATGGATAGAACGCCTTCTCAAACATATAAAGGAATAAAATCTTAAAAATATAAATTCAAAGTGTAATATAAAATATATATTCAATAAAAGATAAATTTAAAGTATAATATAAAATATATATTCAATAAAAGATAAATTTAAAGTATAATATAAAATATAACTAAATATAAAATATAACAATAATACAATATAAATTCTTTATTATAAATCTTTAAAAAAAGAAAATGATTTATTAAATAAAACATTAAATTCTAAGAACAAGAAAATCCTGAAATCTTTATCATAATGATATTATAAGTATGTTTTTCCACTAAAGTCAAATGCAATTATTTATGTTTAGAAAACCTTTTTTATATTGGGAACAAAACACCACAGGAGAAAAATGAAAAATGACTACACCTATTCAGGCAATTTAATCATCAGCATTTTAACATAGATTTAATACAATGATGTATTTTTTAAAAATAATGTGTAATATTAACCACGTAATTTCTTAATGTATCTTCTTTATTGTCACAAATGCAAACCTTCCACGTTTTTGCGCATGCCTCAGAAAGAAATATTACCAAAACGGGGAGGAGATGAAAGATAGAAGAAGGATGTTTACTTGTTATTCAGTAATACAGTAAATTCTAATTATTAGTGGAATTAAGTCGCGTATCAACCGTGAGTAATCCGCAAAGTTGAATCAGTCATATGAGCGATGAATACAGAGATACCAATTAAAATAACATAATTAAAAAAGTAAAAAGAAAATTATCGAACGGAAATGAATGAGGAAAAGGTATCTCACTGCTTATCTTTCCTCTGGAAGGTAAAACTGTTTAGAAGAGATAATTTCGGATACCTACAATGAAAAGTCGAGGATGCTTATAAAGCAGCGTTTCTCAAGCTTTCAGTATTAGCGGCCCAGTTTTCAATCATAATTTTCATCTCGCCCCCCTCTGATTACAATAAAATGTACACAACAATAATGTATATCGATTATTTTGTATTCTGTTTTTAATTTATTTTTTACTAACTGCTAAAAAAAGAGTAAAAGCGAGCCAACATTAGTGAGAAACCACATCTGGCGTTTTGCAAAGCGTGCAGTGAACAGATGAAGCGAATGAAAGCGGGGAAAATTCAAATAATATATTTGAAATGAAAGCCAAATAGGGAAATAACATTAAAGCGTGGTTTCGAAAATAAAATCAAGAAAATATTCTCAAGAATAATTAAATATTGGGTTTACCAGTACTGAAGTAAATGAAGAATAAAGGCCCCTGTGCATCATTTTATCAAAAACATTGGCAGCAGACAGCATGGAACCTAATAAACGTAAACAACATTTGGAAACACTTCATAGTGAGTACGTCAAAAAGCCCAGAGAATTCTTCGAATTAAAATTAAAATCGTATAAAAAGCAAAACACATTTTTTAAAGAAACTTTGTCAGTGAATAAAAAAGCTTTAATTGCATCTTACAAAGTTTCATATAAAATAGCAAGATGTAAAAAACCTCACACCATTGGTGAAGAGCTTATTTTGCCAGCAACAATTGAGATTGTAGAAACTATGTTTCAAGATAATTTTTCAAAACAATTGCAGTCCGTACCTGTTTCAAATGATACTGTTGCTCATCGAATTGGTGATATAGCTGAAGATGTATAGTGTCAGCTTTTCTCGAAGTTAAGTGGCAAATTGTTTTCAATACAGCTTGATGAAGCTACAGATAGTAATAAAGATGCTCATTTAATTGCCTATGTTCGATTTTATGATAATATGTCAGTAGTAGAAGTACTACTTTTCTGCAAACTAACAGAACTAAAAACAACGGCCCTCGCATTATTTGCTATTTTAAAGATTTTATGAACGAGGCAAACATAGAATGGAAATTGCGTCATAATATGCGCCGATGGTGATCGTTCAATGTCCGGAAGATTCCAGCGTATGAAAGCACTTGTAAAACAAAAACCGCCTTAGTGTGTCTGGAAACATTGCATGATCCACAGAGACACTGGCTTCGAAAGAAATGAGTCCTGGTATGAATATTGTGTTAACTACGGTTGTAACCGTAGTAAATTATATAAAAATAAGACCCCCCTGAAATCGAGAATCTTTTCCGCACTTTGTAAAGACATGGGTTAAGTACATTCAGCGTTACTATTTTATTACGAGGCAAGATGTTTATCACGTGGGAATTTTTTGCAGCGTGTTTATGAATTAAGAGAAGAAATCGCCATTTTCCTAGAAGAAGAAAACAGACCGGAAGCCGAGAATTTTCGCGATGATTTATTTGTGATGAAATTGAGCTACTTGGTCGACATATTCGAGAAATTAAATAACTTGAATCTTCAACTCCAAGAAGCAAATACACATATGTTGAAAACGAGTGATAAAGTTAATGCTTTTTGTAGAAAATTGGAATTGTGGAGCAGAAATCTAACAATGTCTGCAAATGTGGATGATTGTTCTAACTTACAAGGCTGAAGTAGAACATGTAAAAGTTGTTTGTGTAACCACTGAAAATCATTTAGCCATGCTGGCAAAGAATTTTAAAAAGTTTTTTTCTTACGAGTGAGTTAGGGATTCTTTTAATAAGACTCCCGAATGACTCTCAATTGATGAGGAAGAAAAATTCATAGACTTCACGACAAGTGGTGGAACTAAAAGACAATTTAGTAATAAATCACTATTTGAATTTTCGGCAGGAGTAGAGGATGATTTTTCTGCACTATAAACAAGGTCATTTCGCATTTTATTACCATTTTATACATCTTACCTTTGTGGAACTGGATTTTCTGTTGTGGCTTCTTTGAAGACAAAATATAGATCTCAGCAGAACTGAAACTGGCTATTTCTAATATTTAGTCTTTCTTCGAAAAACTTTGCTCTGCAAGAGAGACTCCAGGAAGTCACGAACAATTATTAAATTTGTTTTTA
Organism: Argiope aurantia; assembly: GCA_026543865.1. NCBI lineage: Eukaryota > Metazoa > Arthropoda > Arachnida > Araneae > Araneidae > Argiope > Argiope aurantia. The sequence goes on from JAPMOR010039859.1 coordinate 202,652, forward strand.
ATTTAGTATGTTTTGATTAAATAATTTTAATTAATTATATATTTTGATTAAGTAAGTTTTGATTTAGTAAGTTGTTTTACTCAAGTTATTAAATATGTCGAAATGTATTTTGTTTTCTATGTGTATGTGTGCTTTCCTTTCAGTCAGTTAATCAATTTTTTAAAAATAATATTTTCTCTTGGATATGCTCGCGCTCCCCACAGGTTGAGAATCGCTGTTATAAAGGGTTGTCTTTATTACAAAATATTATTATGAGAAAAACATTTAATATAATATTGTAAAACTTTTACTACAGAATAATCGTATTCTAAATTTTTCTTATCGGATAGTGCAGATAATGAAGGAATAATTATTTTCACTCTATTGTCATCAAAATGTCGTCAAAGTAGAATGTATTCTTTGTTTTCAGGAATTTAAAAAAACTATAACAGTTCATTACAAATTTTGGGTTACATAGCAGACAGAGTGAAGATATTGTTACTTCCAATGTTAGGATACTTTGTCTTGTGGGACATACAAAATGCTGGACAATGCTTGGCAAGAATTCGAATGTTTTCATGACATTCTTCAAGATATCAAGGATATTAACAATGCAATTTACCAACTTAGGTGGCTTTATTAAAAACTTGATAAAAACATCTTTACGATATATCGAAACAACTATATGTCAAACAGGTTTTATGGAATATATATATATTTTTTTAATCAGGCAAAGAATTTCTGATCATTATGAATTTAAATGAAAGGTGCTATACGGTTACTTGAAACTTGATCATGCTAATTTGAATTTTTTGCAAGTAATTTTTAAAAATAATTCTTAAAATAATAGCTTCATTTACATGTTTTTTAAGAAATTATGTTCTTTCTATAGCGTGATATCTAAATCAACAGAAACTTTGTTTAGCGTGCCCTGTACAGTAAAAAAAGAACTTAACTTATTTGTTTATTATGCTTGGTTCTTTCAATATAGACATTAAATTTAACAGATTAAAATATTATTAAAGCCTCCCCTATAGATTTTATTATGTTTACAAATTTTAAAAAATTCTGTTTACAAATTTTAAAAAATGCATCTTTATGTATGTAAAAAAAATGTTATCTTAAATAAGTTCAGTAAAAAAACACATCAAAATTTATATTTTATTTTCGAAAACTATCAAAAGAAAAAAAATGCTGAGCCAGAAGGTTAGATCAGACTTTATAAAATATTAAGAATCACTCTTTGAAATAAAAAGATGATTCAGTGAATGCAATGAGGATACTATATGTAATAAATTATGTAATCAAAATTCTAATATCACATTTGAAATGTTTTTTCTTCAAGTCCTTGAAATTCAGACATGAAACGAATTGCAAAAATATTTTGTTTTTCATATTTCCGCAATTTTTTTTAAAAGAGATCGATTATTTATGGAATCATAAGCAAGAAATACAGAAAATCAAATCATTTCCGCAATTTCAATTTCACTTCTTACGCATATTTCATCTTAGAATTCCCTAAACAGAAATATAAATCGATATACCTGAGGAACCAGATCAATGTCCTCGATCTTTCTACATAAGTAGTCTTCGCCTGATTCCAAGAAAATATGCTTTAAGAAGTGGAAAGTTTCTAAGTTTGCATTTCTTTGAAAACAATTTTTAAGTTTGAAGTCAGGAAAGGCAGCGTCTCGAAATAATTTATTTCTGAAATATTCTTGTGGATGAATGTTGCGGAGAAGGATTTCATCCATATTTATTCTGCTTCAGGCTGTTTCAATGAGTTTTGGATTATGAAAGACAAAATTCAGTATTTGGGTAACAAATATAACGCGGAAAATCAAAATGAATTCAAAATGAGAGATATTTTCTTTTTCTTTTTATGTGCATCCTTTACTCCCGTTCAATTCAAATAAAGATTTTGAAACTGTTTTATTATCATGTGAGAACATGATGTTGTTTTGGTTAGAGGTTTTGAAGTTCGAAATCACGTAGGCAATGAGTATTGAAGCTCGAAATCGCTTAGGCAATGATTTAAGCATAAAATGGCAATTTTCATCACCATCTTTTAATCGCATATATATATATATAT
>JAPMOR010039859.1:205122-219515 GCA_026543865.1 Argiope aurantia
TTACTTGCTTTTACCAGTATTGCATTATTATTATGTATGCTTCTTTGAAAAGCAAGTGCGTTTTTAAAAAGTTGACGTAGAACTATGACATTATATCTGTTATTTCATCTCAAAACCGGATGAGCTCTAAAAATTTCTTTGGCAGCTAGAAAAATTAAAAATGAAAGTTTATATATAGAGGGATAGAACCGATAGAGAATTCTCGTGATTGTTTCAAACCGCTTTAAACTGGTGTATTACTCAAATTTATTAAGATAAATAATGACTTAAAAATAATAATGTTCTCACATGATAACTTGAAATTTGCTACCTTAGATTTCATTTTGATTTACTTTATTGCCAATATATTTTCAAAATGATAATTATTGCAGCGTTGCTTAATTTCTATTTTAAGAAGTTACATACACCTTGATGAAAACCATGAAAGTTACATTTATATTAAGAGCTTTACATATTTCAATTAAATAAATAAGAAAAGAAGGTTTTTCAAAATTCTGCTTATGTTATTTCTACCTATTTTTGTTTGTAAAAAATATCTAAAGTTTATAACTGTATTTGAAAGAGAAACTTTTAGTAATCATTTTTATTCAGTCAGATGATAGATTATACGTCGTCATTGTTTTACTAAGACAATTATATAACAGAAATGAACCTCTTTCACTTTCCCTCATATGAAATATTAAAAAAATAAATAGGTTAATTGTAAAAAAATTCGAATTCTGAATTTTAAATTCGGAAGTCCTAAACATATATTTTTGGAATCATGTTAGACTGTGTGAACTCGGTAACTCAAAATCGCTTTGAGCAAGATGCGTGAAATTAAATATATGGTCAATAAACCGCTTTTGTAGAAATACGTTCAAAGAAAATTAGTCTGTAATGGAATGTCTGAGTACAAGTGAACACGATTATTGCAATGCTATATAGATGAAATTTATTACAGAAGTTTGGCATCTGATTGTTGATACTTATCAAATTTTGCGTCAAATTTGTCAGAAACTGGATTATCTCGCCTCCGTCTGTCTTTAGCACGTATGCAAATATAATAAATAAAAAAAGCAGTAATTTTAATAAATTAAATTTGGTATGTGACTACTGTTCATTTCCGGATCCCGAGACTACCAATTTTTGTTGCTCGCATTTTGCTAAGGTGTAGTACGTGGAAAGATGAGCAGTTATTATGCCTTTTAAATGTATGAATAAACCGAATTCATCCTATTGTTAAATGTAAATATCTCTTTCTTTCATTTACCGTCACACCACTATTATTTTGACAAAAGATCTTTCTGATGTCTGCTCAAAACCGCGGTGGGTTTCAGAATCGATGAATGACGAACATATGTATATGCGAATTTGTATTATACCAAATATTCATTTTTTTACCGAAAAAATGACGTTCAAAATATGTATATGATGTTCTGATACTTGTGTATTAAACGCATGCCAGAGTTTAATCACGAACGATCACATGCTAGATTTATAAAAAAGGTCAGATTCAAGTCAAAGATCGATATTCCGTGCTAGGATCGATAAATCTGTGTTATTAATGCAGAAATAACGAGGTTATCTACTATATGACATACGCATCTCTAATAAGTTAGACTGAAAATAAAAATCTGAGTAATTGAGGCATTCACGGCCTTATCTGAAATATCCACAATCTTGTCCTGCCAGGAAAATAATACATTCATAGGAACAGCTTCTCTTGAATTCTCTTCTTTAAATTAATTAAGTAGAGAAAGTGGAATTGGATCACGAAATAAGATAATATTTTAGAATGAACTTACTATGCTAAATTAAGATAAAATCTTGGAAATTAATTTAATTGAAATGAAGAGTTAATTCTTTGATTAAACTCTTTGAAGATTAAACTCTTTGTTTCAATTTAATTAATTTCCAAGATTTTATCTTAATTTAGCCCATAGTAAGTTCATTCTCTTATTTCTTGATCCAATTCACTTTCTCTACTTAATTAATTCGAAAGAAGCTTTATAAAATTGCTGAATTGGCTAAACGCCGACACTTTCACACGATCAGCGCGAAGAGACAGAAAACTGTCCAGTAAGCACATTCTTTTTAAAAGATCCCTGTGTTTCCTTTACATGTGATTGACATGCGTCAGAAATCCCTATCAGAATCTTAATAATATATTAGCACTGTGAAGAAATATTTTCCCTATCAAAATCTCATTTTATATAAGACGAGGGATAATTTATCTCGCTCTGCTTCCCCACTTCTGCTTTTGTCCGCGTCTCTGCTTGTCAATAATTATGCTTTCCCGGAATGGATATTAAAATTAATTTTAAAATGTAAAAAGTCTTTTCACTGTCTTCAAAACTGCATCCTGCTTCACATAAAATAATTCATTACATATATATATATGTACAAAATGCTAATGTACGAGACGCAGAAATCGAGCTTCTTACTAATTGTCGAGTGGCAACGTCAAATATAGAAAAAACATGAAATGAATTTTAGACTGCTTCATTTATTGAACCTATTTACAGCTGCATTGAATCAAAAGATTCGCTTATTTGATTATTGAAGCTGCAAAATATTATTAGATGTTTTCTAGAGATAGTACACCACGTCTCCGAAGAGGACCTTCAGTTAAAGAAAAATAATATAAAAGAAATGTAGAAATAGGTTTCAAACAAAAAATCCAATCAAGCACCAAAAATAGCCTTAACCTTTGTCCGATAAGTAAGTGTAATTAGACTACAGATTAATGTACAGCTGATGTGATTTGATGTGATTGGTACAGATTAATGTACCAATCACATCAAAATCGTGCCAATCGTCTAAAATCTCTCTAAATATCTGTAATTCTTGGTTAATACCAGGAATTCTAACAAACGGCCCTCAAAAATATTATCAGATTATATTTGATGAAAAATTGCTCAAACATGTTTCAATTTTGGATCCCATATAATAATCTTAAATCTAACCGTAATCACTATGACTTGCCTACGGAAAATTATACTCAAATCTTCCAAAACAATCATCTTATAAAAATGCTTTTTGCTTCATCTTAAGGTATCCAAACACGTTGAAAAGACTAATTTTCTCAAAAAATGACATTTTAAAAAAAATCCTATTATTGGATAGACCAGTTTTTAAGATATCCAAAACAGGTTTACTTTTGTCCCTACGTTAATTAGAAGTCTAGATATTAATATTTTCGTAATGATCGGTAAACCAGAAGTGGACATTTAATAACTGGAAGTACCGATTTAAAGGGACAGAGACATGTCAAAAATTTGTATAAAAAATTTTCATTTTAAGTATAATTTTAACAAACTTTTAATGAAGTAACGAAATTAATGACACTTTTGGAAATTGTGTGGAAACGCAGAATTACTTACAAAATTTGGCAACAATTTATTGCTTACTTGTTATCACTGCCTGCGTTTACAATATATATTTTTAAAAACTTGTGTTCTTTTCATATATTTTATTATCTTTGAATAATTTGTAGTTATGGGAAGTAATAATAACCGAATCTCTTCTCGTAAACGTAAATTTAATGGAAATAGATTTACAATAGTGCTGATAAGAAGAGCAACAAAATTGCTCATCAAGCTATCCAAACAGTGAGCGAAGTAAAGCTTCAGAGTGTTTTATCTGCGGTAGATAATTCGAATGACGCTTCAATTCCAGGTAATAAACAGGGAAATGTGATTTTCAATCTGGATATTCTATCTGATATTGTATCATGTTTATGTTGCCCTGTGTGTTTCACAAATGTTGTAAGCCTTGTTAAAGAGTCTGCTTTTGGGTTAGCTGCAAATATGTCTATAAAATGTCAGAATTGTGATTTTATAGTATCTTTTTGCTCATCTGAGAAAGTGAACAAAATGCATAACATAAATACAGCTTTTGTTTTTGGTTTGAGACTCATAGGGCGAGGACATTCTGCAGCAAAAAAATTGTGCTCGGCTATGAGTATAATTGCTCCATCCAAAACTTGTTTCAGATATCTTGAAAAGAAATTAGAGTGTGCTGCTGCTGATGTTTCAAGTAAAGCCATGAATGAGGCTGCTTCTGAAATAAGAAAAAATAAAAATCCAGATGAAATTGTTGAGTGTGGTGTGTCAGTCGATGAACTTGGCAACGTCGATGGCACACTTCTTTAAATGGTTGTGTGTCAATCATATCTGTTGATTCTGGAAAGGTGTTGGACATTGAAGTGATGTCTAAAGTGTGCAGGTTGTGCAGAACAACAGATGATGAAAATCACTCCCTAAAATGTGCAAAACATATTGGATCATCAGATTCCATGGAGCCAGTAGGTGTGTACCGCATTTTTGAAAGATCAACCCAAATGAGAAATCTACATTATGTTGGCTCTTATGACGATGGTGATTCGTAAGGATATGATGCAATAAAAGATATATATGGTAAAAACAGTGTTAAAAACTATGAATGCATTGGCCATATTCAAAAACGAGTCGGTTCAAGACTTAGAAAATTCATAATGACACATAAAGGTCTTGGAGGTAAGGGGAAACTGACTGATGTATTTATTGACAAACTGAAAAATTACTACGGTATTGCAATACGTAGTAATGTAAACAATTTGCAAGAAATGCAAAGTGCAGTTATTGCATCCTTTTTCAATTGCTTCTCAAGTGCAAAACAGCCTATGCATAGCCAATGCCCAACTGGACCCAACAGCTGGTGCAAATTTCAGAGAGCTGCATATAATGGATTAAATTACACCGAAAAGTCAAAGGGACTACTCCAAAATATTTTGAATGTTGTGAAAAAGAATACATGAAACTATGGGATAAAAAACTGTTAGAAAAATGTTTTCACGGGAAAACACAAAATGCCAATGAGAGCTTCAATGGTGTTTTGTGGAATTTCTTATCCAAAGATATCTTTGTTGAGCTCCAGACCCTCAGATTAGGGGCATTTATGTCAGTAATACATTTTACAAAGGTTTTATGGGATTACTGAATATCCTTAAGGCTGTTGGAGTGCATCCTAGTAAAAATGCAGCTAGAGCATTTGCTGAGCTCGACAAAGACAGAATAACTGAATCTAGACGGCATTCACTGCCAAAGGCAAAAACTGCCAGAAAAAAATAAAATGATTAAAAAAAGAAAATTGTTAAAAACTGAAAAAGAAGAAGGTGTAACTTATAAATGTGGTGAATTTTAAGTATGTACATTCATAATTTATTATAAAAACATGTTATTGTAAACTTTAAATGCATTTTTCTCAAAACTGATTTTTACTTATTTTTTGCTCACTCCAAATCAAATAACTCAAAATATAATTATCACATTACTATGAAATTTGGTACACTTTGTCTTTGTACTATTTTCTAGGGAATGACCTAAAAGAATCCAGATTGGGTGAATAGTTTTTAATTTATAGCTTATTGTTTGAATAATAACGTCATAAATTGACTAAAAATTTCATGATAAATCTTCGATTGGTTCTAAAATTTTTATTTATTATTATAATCATATGATTCTAGTTCATTCCCCAGAGAAAACTATTTATTTTATTTTAGTATAAGTTTTGTTTGGATAAGAGTAATAGTTTTTGGTGTAGCAAATTTGAAGTTTTTGAAGAATTTGCTTAAATTTATTCTATAAAATGCCAATTTTCAAAACGTTTTAATATTTATTTCAAATTTGATATCCTATTGCTAATTTTGAATGATGTTAAACCTAGAAATATGATTAAAGTATGCCTGCACCATGTTTTTCTAAAAAAGTGCTCCGAATGTGTTCGAATACCTTAAGGCTACAATAAATATCTTTTTAATGATATAATTTTTTTCGTAAATTTTTTATTTAACTTTAATAATATTTTTTTTATTCAATTTGACACACTTTCAGAAATAATGTTTTTAGGGATTCAAACTCTGCATCAGAACATTCAAGCACGTGCTTTAGCCATTCATTAAATCCGTAATATGACTTTCAATTCCGCTTTTATTTTACAATATATTCTTTTTGTAAATTGAGTTCATGAGTTTTAATCCTCTAAAATTACTAGATGAAATATTTTTTTTTTAAAAAATGCATCCCATATTAATAATTTTACAGCGTAAAAAGTGAAAAATCAGGCGAATAAACTGATTGCCAAAGGCGGCTAATATAAACCAAAATTACTGGACCTGTGCTATTTCCAATATAATGTATTTTTATAGATCGCAACTAATTTCTTTTAATAAAAACATGACACACAAATGAAATATATAGCATGTTTCACTTATAAAAAATGTTTATACAAAAAAAATGAAATGAAATCCACGATCGCAAATTTCAAGTTATCATGTGAGAACATTATTATTTTTAAGTTATAATTTGTCTTAATTAATTTAAGGCATTAACCAGTTTAAACCGGTTTGAAACAATCACGAGACTTCTCTATAGGTCTTTATCCCTCTATATATAAACCTTCATTTTTAATTTTTCTAGCTGGCAAAGAAATTTTTGGAGCTCGCCCGATTTTAATATGAAATAACAGCTATGATGTCATAATTCTACGTCAACCTTTTAGAAACGCATCTGCTATCAAAGAAGCATACGCAATAATAAAGCAATATTGGCAAAAGCAGGTCAACCTTTTTAAAAAATCATTCATAATAATAATGCAATACTGGTAAAAGCAGGTAAAAATTTTATGCGATTGAAAGATGATGATGAAAATTGCCATTTATGCTTTATTCATTGCCTATGCAATTTCGAGCTTCAATATTCACTGCCCACGCGATTTCCAGCTTCAAAACCCTCTTATCAAAACAACATCATGTTCTCACAAAATAATAATTGAATTGCTCCTTAAATCTCTCTGTTGTCGTTTGTAATTTAATTACAGAAGTATCTCATGGTAACAGTGAAAAATCAGAGGACATCGTAATCCGAAAGTAAATGCTATTGTTTATGTCATCAAAAATGTAACTGTAAATTGTTTTATGTAATACCATTACTTTTTTATTTTTTGCCATATCCATAACTGATAAAAATTCAAATATTTTGGCACAATTAGTGCAAACCCATGAATGACATCACGTGCTTTAATTATATTGCAATTTTTTTTCGGAATTAACATCAATGAAAGTGCTTAGACTAAGATTTTTAAATAAATCTGGAACAAATAGGCGATGATGAATAATTTAAGTGCGTATATTTTTAAGTAAAGATGATATTTCATATAATATAATTGCATATATAAAAATATATTGTCTTTCTTTACTTTTAAAAATGGGTTTCTTTTGTAGTGCACTGAATTGTTTATTAAATCAGGAAATTTTTAATTGAATAGTTTTCTGAAATACCACATAGGAATAAGTCCTATTTCATTCTGCAAACACAAAACACCAATTCTATCCTGCTTTTAATTTTTGTATTTTAATGAATGTGATTCTATTTAGCAATAAATATATAGAAATGTCGAAATTTAATCATTTACCATTTCAAATTCATGCTAAAATTGTAGATGAAATTATAGCAAATTAGAAAGGTGCAAAACAAAATGAATTGAATGTATAAAGTTTCTAAAATTTTCGGAACTCCATGCGAATAGAAATTTGAAATAGAAATATACAAATATATTTGCAAAAGATTTTATTAGACGTTTTCGCAACAATTATTAGCTTAATCAGTTGGCCACGAAAGCCGGCTTAAAACAAATAAAAGCAAGGCAATCACAACGTTGCGATATTGACTATTTATACTTATTTACAAAGGAAAGTAACCTGATTAAAATGAAATGTCGTTGTGAATACTTGTATCATGAAAAATTGCTATAACTGGCTGTCTTAAAAATAAAATCTGCTCAAAAATACAAAAGTAACTAACCATCTTCGGCGACTAACAGTTTGTCCCACTATACATAACATTCATTTTGATATGACAAAAAAATTGTGAGTTATATTACATCACACAAAACGAAAGTACAATTTGAAATAATACTTGCATAATAAGCATAGAATATTCTGACAGGTAAGTTATCGCTGTAAAATAGTGAAACGGATTTTCGAATAAATTTGAAATTATACTTCCAAGAATTTTAAAAAAATGGCAACATCACTCAGAAATGGAGAGAAGTGAGAGATAGGTGAATTGATGTATCTAGTAATCAAGTAATTTCTCATGAAATAATAATTGGCGAAATCGTGTAGCTATATTTACTGGGGACGCCGATTCTTTTGATTTCCTGATTATATTAACTATATAGATACTAAATAATTAAAATCAAAGATTAAATTATTGAAATGAAAGGCGTTATATTGAGACTTTTTTTTCAAATTTTTTTCTTTTGTATCTAGCTTACTTCTAGAAAACAAAATTATATATTTATTAATTATCTATTACAAACGCAATTGTCACTTGCGAAATTAACCTGAATTCGAAGAATAAATTAGAAAAGCTTAAACAGCTCTGAAGTAACTAGATTAAAGGTTCTAAACATCATTTCAAAATATAATTAAGATGAAATATTCAGACCTGAAATCAAATTTTATCTTTAAAAATCCCTTCTTTAGTTCTGTGATTTTGTATGGGCAGATAATTAGGCACTGCGAATTTTTTTTTCTGGAAACAACAAAAACAGATAAAAATAAGCATACTAATTCTTCGAAATTAAGATTTACGAAATACCAATTTAATTAAAAATTATGTTTTTACTAAGACATTTCAATGAAATACGAAAATTAAGATGCAATTTAAGTGTAACAAAACTCTTCAAAGATGTTTGAACATTTTTTAATATGCTTATACCTTTCTAGAAATTAAAATAAAATTTTCCTTGAAGCACTTCTTTGGTAATATAATTTTGTTCACGAACTCTAATTAATGATATTAACTTAAGGATGATGCATATTTTTATTTACACCTTTCAATCATTTTAGTTTATAAGAAAGAGATTTTCTACCTTCTGAAGTTTTTTGAGTTTCCATGAGAATTAATGGAATCCAGCAGTTGAAAATTCTTTTCTGAAGATTTATTGGACGATAAATTTTAACACTAGCGTTTGACATGCTTGTAGTTCATGCCTACTATCTTACTGTGCCGAACAATCTAATTAAATGAACCTTTCTTTACTATAGTTAAGAAATAGTAAAGAAGTAAGAATTGATTGATATCTGGTTTTGCTATATGAGGTACAAATTAATACTGATATTCGATTTTATATGATACTTTTGTATTTGATACAGCTCAGTATCGATTCCTTTCTTATTGGAATGAAACTGCATACTCGGCTAACATCATTTCTCTTGCTTCCGTCTGGTGGTAACTGATATTGAGGCGAAAATGACTCCGAATTGGAATTTTGTTTCTCTCATACTGAAGTGTGTCGGTGGTCTTGGTTTTGACAGTGATTGATGAGTGGCTGAGAAAAAGGAAAAGGAAGGCTATTTTTGGAATATCAGATCTGCTATATTTGGAATAGGAGACTAGTTAGATTAGTTTAGTTATATTAACGTCCCGTTTTAAAGCAATACTAGGGCTATTTTGGAACGGACCTCTTTACTTTGATCCACAATCAGATGACGAGGACTACACCTGAGCTGGCATCCCCTCTTCAAATTTCCGTACCACATTAGCAGGTGGAAGTTTTTCCCCGACGGATTTAATGTGCACCACATCCTTTTACACGACGGTTTTTAGGTAGAATCGGCTCTCGAACTTGAAACCTTCCTGTTCCGAAGACGAAAGCCACCAGATTCTAATTGCACGTCTCAATCATCAATGAAATCTCAATAAAGAAATGTTAAGTGGCAAAAATGAACTCAGATACTGCTTTTTGCATTTCCTCAATAATGAAACAATACTAGTGAAGTAAAAATAAAATAATATCTTAATTTAAAACAATCAATTCATATTTTGCTAACAATGATATAATTTTAAATCTTTCTTTTTAATCAATGTTGCAGTTTTGGATCAAGCCATACTACTCCTTAATTCATTTCAGGCATAACAAGACTGTAACAACAGTAGTAATGAACTAGTGGTTTAGTTTTGCAATCAAATGAGGCAAAATACATTTCTATTGTTGATTAACTTCCAAAAATCTATTACAAATTCCACAATAGAAAATAAGCAATTTGAAATTGGAAAATAATTTGAGAAGTTTATTTATTTACAATAGTTCAAAGGGATTTTCTGCAGAATATGAAAATTACAGTACTAAAATTACGCGTAAGTTCTATATTTTTAAGCCTTTTTTTTTTTTTTTTTTTTTTTTTTTTTTTGTAAGATAGGCTGGGATAAGTGGATATCAATTGTGATGCATCATAAATTTATGCCGTGATTGAACTATATATACTATATGATCTAATTTTCATCTTGTAGGAAATTGTAATACATCAAAGCATCCAATAGATTATACATTTGATTTCACCATTTAACTGTTAAAGATTGGTGTGGAATTTTTTTTAAAACTAATCACTTTTTTAAATTGTATAAAATAATTAAAAAATATATACTCACAGATATCTAGTTCTCATCTTTTTTAGGTCACCTGGTATTCTTTTCCTAGAATTAAGATATAATTAATAGAATTTATTGATAAATATTTGGAATTATGTTTTGTTTATTAACCATATTTATTCATAAAATGAATTAATGTTTATTGTAATTGTGATAGCCTCAGTAGCAAGCTGAGAGCGTTTTAGATTCTGACGACTTACAATGAGGCAGTCATCTGATTTGATATAATTTTTCCCCAACTGTTTTTTATGAGGATAAAAATAAAGACTTACATGATCATATATTGTTATGCTTGCTAGAAAATCTGTTATATTTTGTATGAATTTGTTACTCTATCGAAAATTTCAGATGATTTTGATCTACAAGTAAGTCATTTTTGCTATGCTTTTTATCTTATGTTTATTTGCTACCATTTCACTTTCTATGTTGGTAGGTTCACAATTGATCATCACGTGTTTAAGGACATCAATTAATATATTTCCTAAGTCAAAAACATATAAATGAGCTTTAATTCTTAAGGAAGAAAATAAACACTAGCGCTTCTATCTACTATTTTCACTAGACACTTAAATGGTTTTGTTTTAATAAACTATTACGAGTCCAGCCTTGGTAAGGAAAAAATAAAGATGGTTTCAAAAGCAAACTTTAATTCATACAATGATTTAATGTTGCACATACAATGCTTAAGTCACTGCATTTGATAATATATTAGATAATCTTAAAATCCCATTCATATCTTTTTTGTGAATCATTTCCTATTCTTTCATAAAGCGTTCAAATCAAGTTCTCGGTAATCATTATATGTGACGCGAAACAAATTTAATTGCTATTAATTCTGTTATTTTTTATGTATTTATTTCGCTATTAAATATTTTAGATGATACACAAAGAAGTTATTTTTGGTATTGTTTTTACCTTGCGCTTGCGTGTTATCTTTCTGTATTGGCATGGTTCTTCTTTGTTCGACACATTTTAAAGACACTAGTCTGAAGCCTTTCAATCAAAAACACAGTTTATTTTTCTTCATAGAAAGTATATTAATGAATATCAATCCATAAGGGGGGGGGGTAAATCCACAACTGTCTTCCATCTACTATCTTCATTAGCATTTGTTTTAATAAACAATGAAGACTCCAGTCTAAATAAGAAAAGAAGATATCAAAAGCAATCTTTAAGTTATGAAATGATTGGTTGTTGACCATACGATACATTGAGTTACTGCTTTTTGATTATATGGCCATGAAATCATATTCATACCCGTTTGTGAACCAATTCCTATTCTTTCATAAAACGGTCAAATCAATCACTCGATAATCAGTACATGTGACGACAAAAATTCCATTAGTTAAAGGTAAAGTAAATTAATATGTCTAATTCATCCTTAAAGACTTACATCAAGAATATATTCTTTAGAACAATACTGATTGTTTTGTAATCCTTCTATAAAGAGCATTCTAACTTTTGTTAAATATTTCAAAATAACTTTTTTAAACCAAAGAAAAAAATTACATAATATATTTCTTTAACAAATATTTTTTTTTCTTTAAGAGATGTAATTAAGACCAACTTCTTCAATATTTTTTGTATTATCGTACAATATCTCACCCTAAAGCCTGAAAACAGGATAAAGAAAATAGAACACGGACATAAAAAAGAAAAGCCAATTACTGACAGAAGTGAAGCGGATCGCATAACCTCTTCTTTTGGCGCCAATTACATTCTTTTGGAAGTAGAAGTCGATGTTTGTCTCAACAATTAATTAGCCAACGTGATTTGAAACAGCGGCCATCTTTTATTCTTTTGCTTAAATTTTTTTTAACAAGATAATATATAATAAGCTTTTTCAATCTTAACAAAAATAGTTTATTAAACATTTAATCATTTATTACCGAGATCTTTGTTTCAAATAATGCAGGAAATGAATGATTTTTTAAATTTTATTATTGTTTTGGCTTTATTAAATTTTTTTCGGTTTTATCAATAAACAAAAGTTTACGGGGTATGTAAGGCAATAGAGAAGATTCTTGATTAGAAGAATTATATATTCCCCTCCAATCTATTCCATAGGGGAAAATTAGACTAAATGATATTTCATAAATAACATGGTATCGAATTTTAGGACATTATTTGGATAGCAAAGAAGAATTTACACTAAAATATAATATTTCAGAACATGATTTAGAATGTAATTTAGAATAACTTTGAGTAGAACTTGATTAGAAGCCAAAATAATTATTTAGAACATAAGAAACACTGATACCAATGCTTTAATACAAAAGAATTCCAAATTTATTTGACAGCAGTTATTTATGGTAGGATTTTAAAAAAAAGATTTAACGGAATTGCGGATAAAAAATTACATTTATATTTTTAACGATGAAAGTTTTGGCAACATATCAATGTTATGCATAACAGACAGTTATTACAACTTACATCATATCAAAATGTCTAATTTAATGTAAAATGGCAAATTATTTTAAATGAGTTTTTTATTTGAAACACTGTATAGACAAGTAAAACGTTAGACCATACAATGAAATTTTTTTCAAATTTTCAAAGCCAAATCATCATATTAGTCATTTTTAATATTTTGATTTTTGAATAATTTATTTGAAGTGGATTACATTGTTATAAAATATAGATAAAAAATGGTTCATTTTTCAAGGGTTTTAGTTTAATCATTCGGCCTTCAGAGCGGTACTTGAAGGATTTTGCACTTTGGATGTCGAAATAAGCAGTCTTCACTTAGAAGATCACATACCAGACTATTAATTTAATCATATTAATAAATAAATATATATCAGGGATCATTGTTATATCGATAATTGTAATAATTTCAATTGGATTTGGGACTTTGCTGAATGAATTTTGAAATTCAAAAGTACTTTTCGAGAGTACATAATTAAAAAATACATAAGTAATAAATTTGAATAAGTAGATGATTCGTTATTAAAATAACATTACTGCATAAAAATTAGCTCATACTCAGTTCATATTTGGATGAGATATTAATAATGTAACGTATATCTAAACTTAATAATTTCACTTGATAGCCCACAATGATTTGCATTTGTTTCACTTCTCTTCTTACCTTATATTTTATTACCATTTTTTTTAATTCAGTACAAATATGATGATTTATAAACTGAAAATTCTCGTAGGAATTTGCTGCATAAAATAAAAGGATTTCCAGTTGTTTTTTTAATTTTAATTGTATCGTAATGAACAAATATCTTAAAAACCACTGAGCATTGTCATTGTTGAATTTTCCTGTAAATTTGAAAATAAACAAACAGTTAGATTTCGCTAAACATTTGATACTGATTTACACCACAGATGCTAAAACTGTAAATAAACATTTATCCATCTAATTCTTTACATTTACAATTATTTTTTTTAATTACGCTAGGAAAGAGAGATAAACGAAATTTATCCAAATGGATTTCGTTCAAAATTTAATAGAAATCTGCAAATCAAAGGTCATATACCGAATTTTGCCGTTAAACGTTTCCGAGATATCATGTTGAAGGCAGGCAATGTATTTTTTAACTCGTAAGAGTAGTCATTTATCTAAAATTTGTTATCGAATTTTTGAGATTACAAAATTTTCTCTTAACTTATTTCATATGCATAGTTAAGTTATTCATATCTTAGATTCTTAAGTTATTTCATAAAATACAATTTCATAAAAAAATAGAGAAGAAACCTTTAACCTTTAAATACATATTGTTGCCAATTTTCTACATCCAGTTCAACTTCATTTTAATCAAAACCATGACTGTGTCCTTTTCCGAAAGCACGTGGATCACCATCTATCTTCTATGTCTATCTATACTTATAATAAAGCTAAATGTGTGTGTGTGTGTGTGTGTGTTGTGTGCGTGCGTGCGTGTGTGTGTGTGTGTGTGTGTGTGTGTGTGTGTGTGTGTGTGTGTG
>JAPMOR010039859.1:219525-260411 GCA_026543865.1 Argiope aurantia
GTGTGTGTGTGTGTGTGTGTGTGTGTGTGTGTGTGTGTGTGTGTGTGTGTGTGTGTTGGTGCTCTACAGGCCAGACCATTCAACCTACAGCTACCACATTTGGCACGTGTATACCTTGGAGGCCGGGAATGTGCACCTGGGGGATATTTTTTCGAATTTTTAACTAGAATTTTATTTATTTAAAAATTAAGCGAAATTTTGATGTGTTTCTGCTATAATTTCCGAAAATATTACCGCACAAAAAAGATTTTTACATGAAGTTAAAAATCAAAAACTTATCTTTTAAATGATACTAATGTTTTAATCTTAAAATTAAATTTCTATTTTTAATAAATTTTTAAATACATATTTTAACTATGTTTTTCAACAATTTTTTTCGTACAAAATAAAAATTAAAATTAAGCACGTTTCGCATTCATGGAAAAAAATAGCTTTTTTCAAAGTGTTGCCATCACATTGATTAAAGCTCCAATTAAAAATAAATTAAAACTTTTTGGAAATGAAATCTGCAAAAATATACTTTTTGGCACGTGTCTGTAGGAAATGAAACAAATATGAAATATTATTTTTTCTAAAAAATAAATTCAAGAAAAATTATTTTATCATCTTTTACATTCTCTATACAGGGTGTTTATTTAGTCCCGGACCCATTTTGATGTTTAATGACTCATAAAATAATGAAGATATAACAAACTTATGGCATTTATTGATGGAATAAATCATATATTATCCTTTTCAGGATTGAATATTTTTACTTTTGTAAATATCGTCTGCGCGTGTGGTTAATTTCAGATTATTTCATTTTCCAGGCTAAATATCTGTACTTTTCTAAATATCGTCTGCTTATTAATTGCATTTTTCTCTCTTCTGTTTTTGGCAACTATTGAAATGTTATGTTTACTTTTAAAGTGTTTGCTCTATGTAGCCTATATACTTATAATAAAGCTCAATGTGTGTGTGTGTGTGTGTTTGTGTGTGTGTGTGTGTGTGTGTGTGTGTGTGTGTGTGTGTGTGTGTGTGTGTGTGTGTGTGTTGGCGCTCTACAGGCCTGACCATTCTATTTACAGCTACCAAATTTGGCATGTGTATACCTTGGAGGCCGGGAATGTGCACCTGGGTGTTATTTTTTCGACCTTTTAACTAGAATTTTATTTATTTAAAAATTAAGCGAAATTTTGGCGTGTTTTTGCTATAACTTCCGAAAATATTACCGCACAAAAAAGATTTTTACATCAAGTTAAAGATCAAAATTTATCTTTTAAATGATACCAATGTTTTAACCTTAAAATTAAATTTCTATTTTTAATGAATTTTTAAATAAATATTTTAATTATATTTTTCAACAAATTTTTTCGTACAAAATAATAATAAAATTTAAGCTGCCCGAGCACGTTTCGCATTCATTAGGAAAAATTAGCCTTTTTCAAAGTGTTGCCATCACATTGATTAAAGCTCCAATTAAAAATAAATTAAATTCTTTTGGAAATGAAATCGTCTGTAGGAAATGAAACAAATATGAAATATTATTTTTTCTTAAAAATAAATTCAAGAAAAATTATTTTATGATCTTTTACACTCCTTATATTATTAATCCAATAAATGTTTTAATTTAAGGCAAATTTTGTTTAATATGAACAGGATATCCATTCAACTCAGGGCCACACATCTAATTTGTAAACCTTTAGTAAGACGCAGATCTGCTAAAATGATCTAAATGGAAAATGATTATATTTTATGTAATTTGATTCAATAAATGCTCTAATAAATAACGAATTTTAGATTTTACATAAAGTTTCTACTGTGGAAATCACGAATAACAAAATGTTCTTGAAACACTAATATTTTAAATAAAAAGAGTTAACTTCCAATCAACTAAACTAATCACTTAAACTGACAGATTTATGAAAATTTGAATATCACTATTCAATAAAAAAAGGATAATTATAGATTTTCCATCGATCGTTTCAAAGAAAATCAGCACGCAGGCTTCTCAAGATTAATTGGTCTAAGATTATGAAAATATTGAGGTCTTCAAAATTTTTAACATTCAAAACTTCATAAATAAGTCTTAGTTGATCGTGTAAAATAGAAACATTCCTTTATTTATTTAAAATTTGGTGTGTCCAGAATTTCTCAGAATATGATAACTTACTGCATTAAATTTAGACTTCATAATTTTTGAAATATATTTATAGGCCGGAACAAAATATTATTATTGATTTCATTTCATTCCTTTTGAAAGCAAAACAAAAACTGAATTTTATGCTGAATCTGAGAAATTTTTGTTGAATTATTGTTTGAGATATGAAAAATATCTTGTAGTTCACATAAGACTTAAATACCGAGCGATTCTGTTTGCAATACACATATTCAATAATAATAATTATAAATAAATAACAATAAAGATGATAAATAAAATAAAACGTTTGGTTTTATTAAAAAATATCTTTATATTAATTGCAATTTCATCATTTTCACTTTAAATTAAAGTTGAAGTTTTACCGGAAATATAGCAAAATATATAGAGTAAATTGAACGAAACGATCTAAACAACAGTATAAGTTTGGTATGACTATCAAAATTTGAAGATTAAAAATGTTTTGTTTGAGAATCTATTAAAAGACCAGTTACTTAAAATATTTATTTAAAAATTGTAGCGAGCGGTAATATTGGCTAACCGGCTGTTTGCCAAAGGCGGCTAGTAAACAATAAATCATGTGCGAAAGAAAAAATCGTTGACATTGCTTCTGTCGGTAAGTTTATATATATTATAAATATATATTATAACAAAGTTTAATATATATAAGTTTATATATATATATATATATATATATATATATTACTCTTGAGTGCGGTGGAGGAAG
The DNA here is from genome assembly GCA_026543865.1 of Argiope aurantia. Taxonomy (NCBI): domain Eukaryota; kingdom Metazoa; phylum Arthropoda; class Arachnida; order Araneae; family Araneidae; genus Argiope; species Argiope aurantia. The sequence goes on from JAPMOR010039859.1 coordinate 222,390, forward strand.
TTTAATGTGTTAAATTAATGTTTAAATAATATTAAATTAGAAGTTGAATGTTTAAAAAAAATATTTCTTATCTATTCTCACGTATACTATCAATGTTTGATGTGGTACTGGTAAATTATATTAGATATTAGCTAGATTTTTGGGAAATACTGTTTGTTGCCTAAAATCTATATAATAACTTTTTTCAAAATAAGCCTTCTGTATTATTAAATGCATTTATTTCGTTATTTTTTTTACCTAAAATCATTTTTCTATAATAAAAGATTTTTTTTATTTAAAAGAAATAATTATGCATTTAAGGGTTAAGATTCTGAAAATCATAAAAATGAATCGAATTTGAATTTTTTATAAACCAGGAATTAAATCATATATCAAAAAGTATTTCAATGCTTATTTTTAAAACAAAAACCTAATTAGTAAAATATAACTAAAAATCCTTATTCTAAAAATTCTAATAATGTTTTTTGTAAAATTAAAATACTGTATTGTAAAAATAATTTTAAGTAATTAGATATTCTGGTTGAGGAAAAATGTTGATGAATTAGAGACGTTTGTTGATGCAGGTAGTTAAATCCTGATTATCGAAATTTAAGAATCACATTACTAAAGAAAATAAAACGAAGAAAGACATCTTAAGTGAAAAAAAAACCACTTTTGGAAACGTTAATACTTCTAAAAACTTTTTTATTTCGATTTCTGGAATATCAGTCATCAAATAAATTGTTAATCGTGATTTTTTTTTAAATTCTTAAAAGAGAGACAAAGTACTTTTGATTCTAGGCAATCAGAATCAAAAGAAAACAATCTTGAGTCCTCCTATTAATTCAGTTTAATGTCAAAGGAGATAGCTTAATGCTATTGATATTTCAGAACAAACAATATTTTTCCCATATGCTGGAAATATGCTTTAAGCTTATTTTGCCATTTCTTTCAAAGCGACCCTTAACCTTCAATAACAGAAATATAGCTTCTAAAAACAATTTAATTCTAATAAAACTTCTTGGAAATTTATGTTAAGATAAGAGTTTATCGCTATTTGTTATCGCTTAGTGTCATTTTGATAACTTTCAGCTTAAGCTGAGGAAATTCGCGTCTCAAATACTATTCGGAAACCTCGAGTTTTAAAGCAAAAATTCTTACAATTAATATGGCTATGGATGGAACCTGCATATCCTTGACCAATCAAAATTTCGACATATAATTTGTTTTATTTAATGGCTATCTTAAAACCTAAATAATATCATAGTTTGGTGAACGAAATAAAACCCTTTTGTTTTTCAATATGCTTAGTTACCTGAAATGGTTCAAAGCCTTTGGCAGTCGTTTGGATAAAAAATATATCATCGTTTATACTAGACATCACGGAAGGCCAAGGTTTATTAAATCCTTGTCCATTTTGAAAGCCTTTATAAAATTTGCTGCCTCAAACTCATCAGAGATATGCGATAATGGAGATACCAGTTCCTATTAGCACAAAGTTCCCAACGACATTATTATGATATCTTCACGATATTGGCCAACATTCAGATATCAAACAATATCGTTAAGATATCGTATAATGTACTAAGAGGGATAGAATTGTACGAGCAAAAATGGCGAGTTTCAAACTACTTTGTAGTAAACGGTATGGTAGTGATTACGTTTTTCTCATATCTTCTTCGATATGAGACAAAAGTTTGTCCTATCTTCTTCCACACAATCTTGGAATATCTGATTTTTGTTCCTGTGGGATTAAACAAAACAAAACGTAAGCATTATGCTATACATTGTCCGTTAACATTCTCGTGGATTTTCTAAAAATCCTTATATTACAGAACAAGTTTCAAATATTCATAAAATGTTTCCAAACATATGCCCAGAAACAGGATTTTGTTTTAAATGCACCTGATATGCGATTAGAGCAATCTCCTCGTAAAGAAAGGTTGTTGAATTTGAATTGACATACAAATTCGATACTTAAAACCTGTTTGGTTTATTAATTTTAAATATTTTTAATATATTTTTTACTTTTTTCATTTTTATAATGATAATGCTATTTGTGTAATTTTTATCTGCAAGCTTTATTTTTATATATTTTTTTTCCTTTCTGAATGGCTTTAAAAAAAAAGAAATAGGTAAAATTAATTTTCATTTATCCAAATTCGTAGAGGTAAGCGATTTTATAAATAGAAATTTAAATAGTGTAAAATTGTAAAAAGCATTTTTTTCTTAAAAAAGTATTTCAATTGAATATCTTGTTTTTTATTATGTCATCAATTAATTTGAATTTTGTCCTTTTAAATTCATGCTTATTATCATTAATTTAAATATGATTTTAAAAGTTGTTATAATTTATGCACATTAGTTTTTTGACCCATCCTTTTCCTAAAATGACAAATAAAATCTGTATATTAATTTTAAAATCTTAGTTATCATTCAAAATTTCAATATTTACTTCATTAGTATTAGTGAAAATTATTTTGAAGTATGAATAATAATGAAGTAATATTAGTTATTATTTCATTATTATTCAAGTGGGGTTTTTTAGATAAGAGTAATAAGCTAGAAATGATTTTTAATGTAATTAAAGTCTTAGCTTTAAAATAAACCAAACCAAATTATATATATATTTATTCCGAAGTTGCACATCAGAAATGTTTTAAAAATTTATTAATTATATATTTTTTTAATTATCATTTTTTAATTATCATTTAATTATCAAATGCAATTAAAAATAAGCACAGGCAGTTTTTATAATTAATATTTTTTACATACATATTTATTTAAAACTAGTACATTCCCTAATACTATTTTAAACAACACTCTAAGTAGGAGAAATTATAGCGAGATTAAATACCTAAATGATGTTTGAAAATTTCTAATATATTCAGAATTTTAGACATGGCTAAGATATTATGAAAAGTAAATGAAAACGTTTTGTAATATCTTTCCGAGAATTAAACTTTCTGTTCAGCATTTAATTAAAAGTAATCACGAGAAGATAAAGCATCAATTTATTTTCTTTAAACTTTTTTAATTCCGTTAAGTTCTGAATTTTATATAAGCTTGTTCCAAAATAATAAAGTAGTTAAAAACAGGAAAACCAGTTCTTTGCAAGTTCTTTGAACCTCTCTTAAAGATTAATAAAGAGTGAGTACAATTAAAAATTCATCTGCCGAAAATTTAAGAGTAGATTTAATTTAAAATGTCTATGAATTCTTCGAATTTTCTAAAGTATCAATGAATAATTGCTACAATTAAAAATTCGTCAGCTGAAAATTTAAGAACATATATCGGGTGCGGCATAAATTCGTGCAAACTTCAAAAAATCATAATAAAAAAAGTAATGCTCGGAAAAAATTGCGATTTTCGGGAATATGTTCAGAGAGCCTTTGGATTTCGTTGTTTCCATTAAAAAAATTTATTTAAAATGACATATAGATGCCGCTCACAGGGTCATTCCGAGACGGTTTATACAAATCAGGAAAACAGAGCGCAGTAACATTATAGTACATTTTATTTTAAAGCAAAGGATAATCAACATGACCGCCACCACAAGGTATTAAGCAAGTGAGGCGTGTAACTACGCCTATTACATCTGCGTGTAACATGTCCGTATCGATGCCACTAACGGCCAATTGAATGGCATCTTTCAGTTCCATCAAAGTTGCAGGAGAGCCCCGGTAGACAAGAGACTTCAGGTATCCCCACAACCAAAAGTCCACTGAGAAAAGATTTGGCGATCGTGAGGGCCATTTATTCTTACATCCTCTGCTTACCACTCTGTCAGTGAATGTATCTAGGAGGAACGTCTTAACGGAACTAGCAGTGTGGGGCAGGGCAACATTCTGCATGAAGGTGACGGAAGATAACGCACGTCTTTGCTGCAAAGCAAGCATAACGTGGTCTCTCAAAAGCCTAAGATAGCGTCGGAATTATATATAAACACACGAAAGCCACAAAATGGAATTCAAGAAATGCAAAAAGAAGAAAATAGAGAAAGCATAGCAGGAAAATATATCAATGGCATTCAAATTTAGTTTTTGTGATTAATGGGTAATAAATTTGTATTATTAATTAAGCCATTATTCCCTATTCTACATGAAACTTACGTAAATAATGTAATAATTATAATTAAAAATACAGATTATGATTAAAAATACAGAAAGCCTAATTTGTTTTGCTTTCTAATCAAGCATGACAAAGGTAAATGAAGTTGAAAAATATCCTTTCAAATATATAAAATAATAAATGGAATAGTTTCATATGCATAAATACATTACAAATACATATATGAATAAAGGGAATTATAGTGCATATTTTAACATGATAAAAATTATGTTATATGATTGGTGGAGGGCGACATTTATGAAACAAAAATCATTTAACATTTTCTACAAAGCAGTAAATACTACTTCTGGTAGATATTTGCTGCTTGGAATGTCGGTAGAAAGGAGCTTATAAAACTTTACTTAGGCTATTATTTAAAATTTTACCTCTTTTCTGAAGAATGTCAGGATATTTTATTGTGCAAAAGCCCTTTTTACGCTCATTTTGAATTTCAAAGAATAAACTTTATACTAATACCACTTTTATTAGCGTCCAATTTTCCCTATTATTTTAATAAAAAATTTAAATATACTTTTCAACGAAACTTCTCATGATTTTAATTACTTGTTTTTATCCAATGCAGATTGCGATGACAGCAAATTACACTTTTTGGAAGCATGCTATTGCCGTTATAAAATTAATAGTAAATTTTAAAATTAAAATGAATGCATAAGAATCAAGGTTAAAACATTACCATGCTACGACGTTTGGGATTAAAGGTTGAATATTCCTTTATTTTTTTTATCTTGTGTCTTGCTATTCAGATTGAATGAAAATATTGTAAGGATATTTATATACTGAAGATTTTTTTCCTTTCAGCATACATTTGAAATGCCAAGGAAATATTTAAAAAATTTATATACAAGTAAATATTTGTACTTGGAATATAATTTTTTTTTCTTTTTTGAAATCCCAGAAAATAAAAACGATTCATATAGATTAGTACAATCGTAGAAATAATTTTTAAATTGAGATTGAATATCATTCTAATTCTTTTCTACTAGTTAGTTTCATAGTTTTATTTTGAAACATTATTGCTTCATTTCTTTTTTATTGTATTTAGCAATGTGTTAAGCGAAATGAATTATACTGATAACCTTTAAAAAAACACAAATGCAACTTGAAAATAGAAAACTAAAGACATTCGTTGTAAATTTGTATTAATCTTTGAAAAAAAAAATTCGAAGTTGTTTTGATAGCGTTGGCTAAACATAGCAGAAAGAATTCCGAAAAATATAAATAATTTAAATACATTATGTCAACTTGCATTAGATACTTTTTAAATACTCTATACAATATTAAACGTAAAAAGTTTTTATTTACACATTAGAAGATCTCAATTACTCATTTCTCACTAGCAAAAGATGAGCCATGGCAAATGAAATACAACAACTGAAAGTTATTACTATTTCAAATGTGGACTACAAATCAATCGAATTTATCTAAGGTGTTTGATATTTCTTAATTACTGGAATTTTTCAAAATTTACTCTAAGATTTCAATAAGATATTGCTAGGATAATAATTCATAATTTAAAAAAATTTCTTAAACATGCTTAAATATGTTAAGAAAGCTTTCAAAATTATATGATATTAAAAAATGATATTATGATATTATATTATTATGATATTTAAAAAAAATTTTACCGACAATAAAAATTATTTTGATTAATATTTTGTCCTCTTTAATAACCTCCCGTACCTTAATGTCAATAAAATAAATTGGGAAATATTTAGTCCTGGTTTATAAAAGTTGTTTAATAAACTTAATAAAATGTTTCATTACATTTAATTATTATTATTTGTAATTAAAATATGTTTCCATGCATAAATATTTTATCATCAAGACATACTGTTACTCTTCAATTAAAAGTTATCATTGTTATTTTCTTGTACATATGTTTTAGAAATTTTTATGATCTAACTTTATCAGGAACTTGTGCATCCTGATTAGAAAAAAATTATTTACTACAACGCATTATGAAGAAATTAAATAATTTTATAAAATTTGATTTCATAGGAAGTAATTAAAAATTTAAAATAAAATTTTTCAGTCATTTTGAAAAAATGATAGATTATTTGAAAGATTAATTTTTAAATATAGAAATGTTTAAAAATTAAGTCCCCAGTAATAATATTAGTATAGCATAGATATAATTTCATATTTTTCTCTTACTACTTCTTTCAACAATTTATGTTACTACTACTAATGTTCAGTTATTACTGATTTCAAAATGTGACTACTTCTGTCTACAAAAATATTCTATCATAAATATTCATCATAATGTGGTCATTAGACTTAATAGAGACAACATATTAAATGCTCAAAGATTTTCCCCATTAAAATTCTTTTAATTCTTTTTAACTGAAATAATACTCGAACAATTTGTGATGAAATGCTTCTTTAAGAAAATTTTGTATTACATGATTTTAAACAATGTAACGTAAAACATCATGAATTTTTTTTCTGTTGTTGTTCCTTTCCTTTCTTTTTTTTTGTATTTTTTTTTTATTAATGACATATTGTAACATCTGGATTTTTTTTCACCATCTGCGTTTCATCGCATTTACTTGAAGAATAAAGGAATAAAGGATAGAAAAGGAAACAAAATTTATGATAAGATAATAATTTCTATTATTTACTAATAAAGCAAATATGATCCATGGAAAGATATATTAAAATTAATGAATATACATCAAATATTATGTCATTAAATATACATTTTTTATCTTAATTTCGTCAGAGGAATATTGTATAAAGATTAATTATACCGAATTGGTCGTAATAAAAAGAGACTGTTATTTATATTATTACTGTACTAGCCTCCTTTTACAATCAATTGATTTGTCGGTGAATGATTCCTAAAAATTAAAGAAAACGCTTTATTCAATTAGGTCGTAATGCTTACTCAGAAAAATATATTGAACATCCAAATTTTATTATATGCATAAGTCATTCTATTTTAGAAGCATTACACTAGTATGTAGAATGTGATAAGTTTTTCTTTAATTTTCTATCTGTATATTTATACATCTAATTGCATTACGGAAAAGATTAGTTTTACTTTTTAAAAAAAAAAGACACATTTAAAAAAATATTTTACCACTGTTTGATTCTAAAGTGAAAGATTAAACGTAAATACAACAAAATTAAAAAAAAAAAATAAACAAAAAATTCCCAATTTTTTTTTTTTTTTTGAAATTGTTTGTTATCGAAACTTAATTAACATGGAAAAATAGGACGATTATTCATGTCTTGATGAAAAGATAGGATAAAATATTATCAGGAATAATGAAAAGAACTTGAAGTCAACTTCAATAATAAAATATATTTATTATTATTTCAAATTCATTAATAAAATTTATATTAAAAATATTTTTTGTTATTGAAATTGGACATAGAGGATTATTTTTCATGACTTGATGAAAAGACCGGATAAAATATTGACGTGAATAATGAAAATAATTTGAATTTATTTTCAATAATATATTGTAGTAAAATGTGATAAAAATATTTTTTAAAAATAATTAAAATTAGAAAAAGAATATATGTTACAGAATTTGTATAATTCATAAAAAAATGATTGAAAAGATGATGTGAAAATAATCTTTGTGCAGCAATATTTTCGAAAATCATAAAAAAATGCTAAAATCTTGGATAAATTATTATATCAATTAAAATTTTTAAAAAAACGTTCATATGTGTAAATATATATATGCCAAAATTGTTAACTATGGTCAACACACACACACACACAGAGAGAGAGAGAGAGATCTTTATTATAAGCAGAGAGATGATTATATTTTCCTGAAATTGATAGTGAGAAAATAACTACAATAAATAATCTCCGTATGAATGGACCTCAGTCTCTTTACTCATGCAGTTTTTTTAAAATCAGAAAAATTAATTTTATAATAAATTCATTTTATATAATTTCAATTATTTTATAAGTTAATATATTATAGGAAAACTTCTTCCAGTGGAAAGATATTTGTCCTTTTGCCTTTCGTTTTATCCTAAAGGAAGGTTACCAACTATTTTCGTAAACAAGTCTTGGGAATAAAATGTCGAAAAATAAATAATGTCTAGAAAAATAATATTTTTTTTCTTCCACACTCGTTATAAAATATTTTTAAATCATATCATTTTTATTTCTAATATGAAATTGGAGTAGTTTCCATTTTCTTCGAAAACACTACTTTTATTTGTAAAGTAGAAAATATCTGCTTACTGCATACTTCTTGGAAGAAATAGTACAATTTTGTCTTCGCAGAATCTGCTTTTTAAGAAATTAATATTTACTTCCTTTTCATCCACCATGTGCAATCTTTTATTAGGAAAATTTAGTATCTGTATTTCTAATTTAAACAGAATCATTTGTGAAGCATTTTTTCGTTTTGAAAAGAGATCGTAGATTTGAAACATTAGATAAAATGCTAAACGGAGAAAAAGTAATTAATTTTTTTTGCTAAATAAATTAAACTTGATTTTAAATTATATGAATCATGTTAATCATTTTAAATCATGTTAAATATTAGAAATGTATTGCCAAAATAACAGAAATTTAGCATTTGTTTTTTCAATGGGGTAAATATAAGCAAATATAAAGGAAGTTGTTGCCATTCTTTCAATAGATTTTCAGCTTATTGATCTTCGTTAGCCAAGTGGATTGATTAAATATCACGCAAAAAGTCATTTAAGTGTTTCTAAATGAAAATTATTTTGGTAAATATTATAAAATGTGTGTGGTTATCGAAAAAGGTATTTGTTTTATATAAAATAAAAAAGTAGACTTGAAATGCATTTAATAAAGTTTGATTGAGACTAATTTTGGTATAAAGTTTACTAAATGATTTGATCGATTAATCGATCAATTGATTTCTAATTAATCGATTTGGAACCAATGTAAAATCCGAAATAATTGGAATCGCTAAATTGGTGGCGAATTCTAATTTAAATATACAGGATAGAGAGTTAAAATGATGCAGAAATATGTTTTAATATTTGATTGAAAAAAAAGAATACAATTAAAAAAGATATTTTAGAAAAACTTATTTGTCTGCAAAAATCCAAGGATCGTTTTTTATTCCTACTTCCTTTTATTCTGTTATAAAAAAAATAAAAAAATAAAATGAAATTATTACAAACAGTTCTGTGCAAGCATGGTTACTTTTCAACATAATCTTTGCGAAGATTTCGACATTTGTAAATTCTACGAATTAGGTTCCCGATCTTCCCTTTGAAGAACATGCGATTTGCAACGGTCCTTAAACTTTCCTGTTAAGCCTTTTAAGCTCCTAGTTAGTCAGGAAGTAATGTGAGATTTATTACTATGAAGAAATATTAAACAGGAATATTTAATCTTTGACCCTCCAAAAAAGAAATTTTTGCATGAAAGCTGGTCAGTAAGGTACATTAGATTGCACGCTTTCAAAGCCTGATCTTTTGATTGAAAGGTTATCTCCTTCCATCGAGAACGCGACTTAGAAGCAACTGATTTTCATCTCTTTCCTGAAATGAAGAATTGGCTAAGGACTGAAGTTTACAGACAAAAGTCAAAGAACGTATGAAAAGAACATTACAATTTATATTATATCATGGTCAGCAATGCTTTTCGAAGACAGAATAGGAAATCTGGTCACCAAGCAGGTCAACATATGCCTGAATATTCACCACGATTCAGTTTTAGAGTAATTATGCTTTGCATTTTTCTCTCCTCTTTTCTTTTTTTGTGATTCATCAGAGTGTTAAAATACGGCCATCCCTTTGTATGTTTTTAAATTATATTCTTTATTTAGTTTTTAATTTAAAATTCAATATTATGAAAATATTATGATGCCCAATTATCCGATTCTCCAATTATCGCTAACTACTTTGCGATAATAAAGAACTTCAGTGACTCTGTATGATACATATCAAATAGCGTAATCAGATATTTTTGTATATAATATTAGTACATTTGAATGTATGAATTGAACTTTCATACATTTACCACATGGCCACTAATTTACCACATGGCCACTTTAAAATTTAATTCTTAAATTATTTGTAGTTATGTGCATCTTATGTTTGTTATATTTAATTTCATGACTTTACATCTTTTTTCTGTCCTTAACGTCCTTTCATTTAATCTCAGAACATATCTGCATACCTTAATGAACTTGATACTCTTTTAATTCAGATTTACGCATTATGGAATCTCCAAATTGAATCATGAAATCATTAAATGTGTTTCCAAGATAATCCGCTGCTGTTAATCTCAATTTAATGTCCAAAAATTCAATAACAATAAAATGTTTTAATATAAAAACGTTTCTATTATTTTGTAAAAAAAATGTATTACAAAATTTTAAGAACAATTATTTTGCATTTATTCATCATAATTTAATGTTTAAGTCCCTTATAGTAAATAAAAATTTCTTTAAAGTATTTTATTGTGAAAAATTTATTTTTAAATGTCATTTGTTGTTGTCTATTTAGTCTCATATGCGGAAAGTCGATCTTCAAAAAGATTTTTAGACGATTTTTTTGCAATCTTTTGATTTATAGAAAATATTTCTCCCGTTCCCAAATATACTAAGTGCTTTTTGTTATTGACTCGTCCTGAAAAGATACAGTTGCAAAAATGTGAAGTAAAATATTTTTTTCTGCAAGCTACATTTATTTATTTACCGTTTCAATTTTTTTATATATAAACAATGAAAAAAAACAGTATTAAATCCATATAAAAGTAAGTAAAAGGAAAATGCTTATATTTCTGATTAAAAGTATAATTTACTGGAATGATTCTGGAGGGCCAAAATTAATAATATAGTTTTTGGAAAATTCTATTTCGTCGACTGATGCCAGCTTATCAATATATATATACTTTGATTAGATTTAAAGCCTAGAAAGACAAACTTGTGTATCTTCAAATATTTCAGAAATAAGTTATTGCATTCATATCTTTCGAAATAGGAAAAAAATATGCAGGCGTTCTTTTGTAAAATTACTTTTCAAAGTATATATTTCATGAAGATTAAATATATCTTGATGTTTATTTCCTAGAATATATAAATGATTTTTCTGAATTCTCTTTTGTTAAAAATATAAATGATAAACTATTTCAATCTAATAAGGAATCGAAAGTACCTTGAAAGAATTGAACTTTCTTTACTTTTAAATTTAACATCACTCATTTTGACTCTCTAGATAATATAATACTGAAACGTACGAGCAAGAATTTTCCGGACCTACGCTTCCGCCTTCAATTGCGATGTTTCTTGATTTTGTTAAAAAAAGAAATTTCAGTGCTGTTTTACTGTAAGAAAGTCAAGGACAAAGCCAGTTTCAGTTCAAATCACCGGATCTCTCTTTTTTTGCACTGTCAGTAACGCTCTTTAAAAATTCTTTTTAGTGATACTAAATTAATAGAAATCTCAACCCCTCCGTATACACCAGAATTGCAATCTCATTGAAGCAATATACTCTGGGCAGATTCAAGTCATTGTGTATGATTGCAATTCCTTTATAAAAATAAAATAGGCAATGCGATGCGAGATTACAATTACTTTTATCCTAGCCAATATCTAAAAATTCAAACGATAGATACGCTTGTGGTCAGTATTGTATCGTGGTTATGGTATATGGCATCAATATTGACCAATTTCATCATTCCTTATTTGCAACTGCAAAACGGTCTCTCGGACGTCGTTTTAATGCCAAATGATGCTATTCCACATGTAAAGCCTTCTATAGAATTTGGCGACGCAACAATTTGGCGAAATAATCAGCTGCCGTTTAATTTTTTCATGGGAGCTACGATGATCCAATTTCATTTCAATGATTTATTTTGGTTATAACATTCCTTGTAACTGAAAGTATATTCTTCAAACTCCCAAAGTTTAAAATAGTTGAATTATGCCACCTGCTACAAGATAGATTATCTTGTACGTGCTATAGTAATATGCAACAGCTGGTGCATGCAAAGTATCATCGTGTGTAAAAAAGAAATTACTGAATATTTATGAAATATGAAAATGTTTGCTTTACTATTTCTTCCCTGTCTTCTATTATATATTTTAGTTTTTTTTATTTCTTCTTGCACCTTCAATTTTTGCTTTAAAAATACATCTCCAGTTCTATTTAAAATATTTTTACTAAGAGAATCATATTACTAAAGTAGATATAATCCAAAATTTCTAATCGCAACCTTATTTCTGGAAACTGGATTATTGGGCTTTTCAATCATTCGTAAGTACATGCCTTATGGTGTCGGAATTTTTACCCCTTTTAGAGTCGAATGATATACTGAAAGGGGTAATATATGTACCTGCAAAAATTACAACTGTCATACCAAAGGTAATGTAGAAACTCTCAGAAGGATGCCAAATAATGAATGATTTGATATGCCAGGAATTTACTTTTTTGATTTAATCCTAAAACAAATTTATAAAAAATTATTTGTTTAGTAATGGTTGCATTAATTTTCGTAATTGTGGTAATTAATTAACATTTAGGATAATTAATCCAAACTGTTTCGCAAACTTTCTTTATTTTGTTTAATTTAATCACAAAACTTTTAACATTTAATTTTCTATGAGAAGACTATTTTATAGCAATTAATAGATTATTTAAGTTGTTATTATTCTTTACGTTCTCATATTAAATGAATTCAAAATGGTTCCATTGGTTGGTGATTTATAAATTTTGGTTAAACCAATAACAGCTTAAATGTCTTAATGGAAGTCACTCCAAAGATGTTGTAATTCTAAGAAGTTTGAAGAGCTAAAGTTCTGTATTTGTACCCCAAATAAATTTATAGGCGACACCTACTCCCGTTTCTGAAAACAAGAAAGTGTTTAACATTAGCTTAAGCATCTTTTTTTGGTTAACTCTCAAGATCCTTACAGATAAGACTATTCTCAAGATGCTTCATTTCTTGATCTGTTACTCACGCATTTTTAGATACCACCTGATCTCTTTCACAAGTAAAATTTTGTTGACAGATAGGGATTTTAATGTTTACGTATTAATACGTATATAAAAAAAACAGCAAATCGATCTATTTTTAGGGCGAAAGGAGCAATTTATACTGCTTAGTCAAAATAAATAAATGAATAAAAAGAAAAATAGTGAAGATGGCAATAATTAACGCAAGTGAGGCAAAACAACTGGCCTCTTTTTTCTAATGCAATCCCAGTCGATGAGGCGTGTGGATTAAAAAAGTAAAAAGTAAACGTTTGACCTGTAATTAATCAGCTAATGCGATTTAAAACTTGGGTATAAATTCTTAGGTGGGTATAAATTCTTTTGCCCTTAAAACTTTTAACTTTTCTGAGAAATAGGTAGGCCAAAAGTTTTCCAATCTGATTAAATATATTGACTTTATTATCAGTGCTTTAATTTAAGGAAATTAAACGAAAAATTAAAATAATTAATTTTAAAGTTTAAATAATTAATTTTAAAGCAGCTATTAAATTAAATTTGTTTAATGGAAATAATGAAAACACAGGATTTTTTTTTCAATATATAATGTTTATTAGATAATACTATCTGCAAATTCTGTCGTTAAGAATATGTAAGAATTCATGTTCACTTTAGTCGGGCACACCATTGATACTGAGAAACTGAAGGTGAGAGGTTAATATTTGAGTAATAAGTGTTGAATAAAAAGGGGGCTTTTCAAAGATTTATTAGATTATTATGGTTAAAAATTGATCAAAATCTAAAAGTTTTTCTCTATTAACTGTGGAATCTATTATTATATATAAATTAATTTTTTATCTTAAAACTAAAAAAATAGCCTTTTAAAAATAAAAATTCTATCGCTTCAAAATTATTTCTTTAATTTTGTTGATTTTTTTTTTAATTTCACGAAAATATTTTACACATATTAATTTTCATCGTTATAACATCAAAACTATTTGCGGTGATTTAAATAGCAGTTTTGTATTTTTGTTATCGTTGCTATAAAAAAGTAAATATTGCAAAATGTTATAAGAAAAAAAAATGAACTCTAAAAAAATGTAATACTACGAGGGTCATCCAGAAGTTAAGTTTCCACGACCCCTAATATATAATTAACTGAAAAAGAAGACATGATAAAATTTTAGTTACTTCTCAATATTAGAACTAGCGGAATTGAAATAAATGCCACACAACAGAATAAATTTATATAATTTATTGTCATATTAGTCTGCATCCTGGGTATGGAGCTAGCGTTTTACAGTTTTTGTAATTTTTCTACAGATCGAAAGTGGTAACAGGACAAGAATTTCTTCAGGATAAGAACAGGTGTAAGGTGCTGGGAGCAAGATGGGGACTATAAAGATGATGTTCAAACAGACACCAGTAAAAATAATTTCTTTTTTTTCTTTCTGTAATTCGCCGTACGTGGGGGAGCAGTGTCTAGGATCAATACAGAAAAAGAACTAGGTACACCATAATATATCTTATTCTGAATGGCTCATTGCTTATTTCTGTAGTGTTGGGTAGAAACGTTTTCAGGATCATGGAGGTCGGTGAAAGATCTGACTTCTTGACCTACTACGACTTCATAGTGAATGATTGGGAAGTTATAACTACCTTATTCGATTGCCACACACGATTCTATCTTTTGACCTCGTAACTTTTACAGCTCCTACTATTAGCAATGCAGAAAACCTGTCTTCTGGAAGACTGCCGTACAATATATTTGGCTGCATTGCCAAGTTAATTTGAATAAATAGACTAAATATTTGATTAATTTGATTAAAATATTGTATCCGAGAATTTCTTTCTATTTCTAATCGTTTAAAAGATGAATATTTGGGATTGTAATAAAAAAATTAATTAATACATACATGGCTTCTTATACTATGAAGGATGTTTGACAGTTTTAACGAATATATAATTCAAAGTTTAATGGCTTATTTTCCTTGAATTTAGCTATAATAGATTACGCATTGTTGGATATATCTGTATACATTTTCGAAGAATTTCGCAATAAACAATTCAATGAAGTTCTCAACACACTTACCGTCCAAATTAGGTTCTATATAATATATATATGTAACCACCTAACAGTTTTATGCAACATGAGCTATTGCGTCACAGTGTCGCCGCTAAAGGGCAAGATAGCTACAAAAAGGGAATGCAAGGCAAGTGAACCATCAATTGCACTATGTTACGTTCAGAGATATGGGCAAAAAACCGTGACTTAACTGAGTTTGAACACGGATGATTGTAGGTACTTGAAGTGTCGGAACCAATATCAGTAAAATGGCTGCTCTTGCGAAGTGTTCAAGAGCAGCAGTTATTAATGTGTATAGAGAGTGGACTACCAAGCAGAAAACCGGGTCTCAACATCAGGCTTGTGGTCGTCACAGGCTACTGAATGCTCGGGCTGAAAGGAGACTTGCCAGAATTGTCCACTCCAACATAAGAGCAACAGTACGTCAAATAGTGGGGAATCTTAATGAAGGAGTAACTGCGAACATTTCTGAATGAATTGTGCGAAGCACATTACACCATATATGCTATGGGAACCGACGAACTGTTCGAAAGCCTCTGCTTTCAGCTTTGAACAAGAGCAGACGTCTCCTGTTTGAAAGGCGAATAAGGATTGGACATTAGATGATTGAAAAAGGGTCAAGCGGTCTGATGAATCGCGTTTTCAATTACACCATGCAGATGGCAGAGTTCGTATATGGCGAAAACAGCACGAAGGCATTGACAGTAACTGCACTGCCACACCACTTCAAGCTGGTGGTGGCAATATTATGATTTGGGGGATATTTTCTTAGAACTGCACGGGTCCTTTGATTACCGTGGAACACTGTCTGAATGCCCAAGGGTATTTAAGTGTTCTGGCAGATCAGGAACATCCTGTTATGTGAATGGTGTACCCTGCCGGGGATGAATACTTTTAGCAAGACAATGGTCCTTGTCATACAGCTGGTATTGTCATCAGATGGTTCGAAGATCATGACGCTGACTTTACCTTTTTTGCCACGCAAAATCACCAAATCTCAATCCAAATGAGAATTTGGGGGATTGAGATCGAACGGGGAATCATAGAGCTGGAACCAGTGACATCCAATCTGAAGGAACTGGAAAATGCAGTTCATCGGATATGGGGTCAAATTCGACGTACCAACTACCAATATCTCACAGAATCTATGAAAAGAATAATGAAAGCAGAATTACGAGCTAAAGGTGGTCCAATACTGTATTGAGCGGGTGGCTCAATACATTAATTTGGACACTCAGTGTATGTGTGTGTGTGTGTGTGTGTGTGTGTGTGTGTTTCATACCAATCGTTTTATCAAACAGGTAACACAAAAAAACTTTATTAACAAATCTATGTTTCTCACATCACTCATTATACAATTCACAAGTTTTGTTAGTTTAAAAAATTATCATGTTAAAAAAACCTGAAATGATTTCATTAATTTTCTACATTTCTCTCTTCAAACTTTCTAAACAGAAATATCAAAAGTGGTCGCAGAATTCAATAATTAGTCTTACTACTTCGATCTTTCTTCAAAAATAATTTTCTTCTATCGGATGAAAAGATGCCTTTAAGCAGTAAAACATATTTTCAATTGAAAACAAACTTTCGATTTTGATTCCGAGAAGATCAGTTCTTGAAATAATTTTATTCAAATGAAACCTCTTGAAGATGAATATTGCCGAAAACAGTTTATATATGTTTGTCTTTGCTTCGGGTGTTTTCAATATCTTTTTCAATTTAAATGTAACTCATGGTTTTGTGATTCTTAATTTAATTCTGTAAAGTGGAACACAATATAGAAATAGATTTTACTTTTTTCCCCATTTGATTCGAATGACAGCAAAAGGTTAACAATTTATCTTATTGAATAAACATTCTTTTACATTCTTTCTGAAACATTTAAAAATTGCTTTTGTCATTCTTGTTTTTATTGAATTGGAATGGAATATTTTTCAGCTAAGCAAACGATTTTTCTGTTAAAGAGAGGAATCATTGTGAGTCAATAAGAAAAAATTCTACTTTGGGAAACTGGAAAGAGGAATTCTTTGAGCGTAGTCAGTTCACGTGAGTCATAATCAAATGGAAAATTTCCTTGAGCATGCCATATGCATTTGTTCATGCCATGAAACTATGCATGCTCATTTTATTAATGATTAAATCAGAGATAAATTATATATAGCGTTTCTAACTATTTTAAATTCATTTTAAGAACTTCTTGAAATAAAAATAATTTTATTTTAAATATAATTCAAAGTGGTCACGGAATAGTTTTCTGATTACCAAAAATTATCACAAAAGAATCCTATAATAATACACAATTTTTGCTATGAAGTATTCGTGTTGTTAAATTATTTTTTGTCCAACAGATAACGCAATTAATGCAGAGACAAGGATTATAAATTTGCTTGTTATCAAAACAACGTGAACAAATAGAAAACTTCAAGCGTTTTTGTTTTATGAATTAAAATTGGTTTTAGAAATTCATTACATTTCAATGTGAATTTTGAGACTATTCAATGTCTTCTTTAAAGAACAATTAAAAAAAATTTTATCACTTTTTATAAGCGGTATTCTTACTAAAGCGGTATTCTAAAAATGTTTTCTGATGAAAGGTTTCAAGCAATCACTCTATGTAAACTTGCTGCAATTTTTATCTTCTTTACATTAAACACATTCTTTCAGTACGCTTTCCCATCAGTTATCATTTTCTGACAGTCTAGTTTTTTTCACCTCTTTCTTGACATCACATTTACTTGGCGAAGATTGGCGATCAAAGAGAAGCTCTTTTTCTTACACAGAAAATAATGATCTTCACTCTTTATTAATGCACCTGAAGTAGAAAACAGAAATGATGTGAGGGAAGGGGAAATGATGGAAATAATGAACATGCATCATTTTTTGCAAGTAGTCTCTTGAGGCGGGCTCTAATTTCTTATGAGAGCGGAGAAATTGCTTGGGAAGCACTTGTTGTGAATTGCTAGATATAAAAGTACTTGCTAGTTATTTTATAGTTGAATAGTTATATATCCGGTGGTTTCTCTAGAAATTTTTGCATCCAAACTTTGTGAAAAATTGTGCCTAAGTTGATGCTGATCATTTAGTTTACTATCTTAAGTGAAAACAAGAAGTTTATAGAAAAATAATTAAAAACATCCATTTATAATTAAAAAGTAAAATAATTGAAATTAAGCAGGATATTTCCCGCACAATCCTTTGAAATCTATTTATTTTGGTGCTTAATTTTTGACCCAGGCTTAAGAATTATACATTTTTAATAAACAACTCTTAAGTTAACAATCTTTATTTTAAATTTAATTTTAAAATTAATGTGAAAGGAGAATTCTAATTTAAATGCTAATGCTACTAAAAGAAAACCTTCTAAACTTTAATATATAATATTGACGTAATTAGTGATAAGAATATATGAAAAATATTCTTTATTTGCCAAAATAGCTTCCATGATGCTTCAAAAGGGAAGGAAATTATAACCAAATTTAATTTTCTTTCCCCTTGTTAGATAACAATTAAAAATCTCCATGAGTTTTTTTGCTTTTTCTTAAATAAAAATGTAACCCCCATATATGAAACTCAGAAAAAATGTGAATAGAATGATAGTTCATATTTTTATTTTTAGATTTCCGCGCATCAGAGTTATGCATTCCGTGAAATATATAAAAATCACATTTTGAACTGGTGTATTTCAAAGGATTGAAATCAAAATTTGGTATAATAGAACTACAATTTTTCACACACCAAATTTCATTCATCTAAATCATTTAAATTTTGAATCATGCCGCATACATGCAGGCAAATATATATACCGACACATTGTCAGCGCAACGATGTATAAAGTTTTAAATTAAATACAAATATATTCTTTAGATGTTAAAACTGTGTATCATATTTAATATATCTAAATTTTGAATTATTGCTTTATACGAGTATGTAAAAGTATTTTCTGACAGACTATCAATCTCTCACTGGATTTTTGTTCTAAGTTTGGTCGATGTTTTCTACTTATTGTGTTTACTTGTACCCGGGCACAAAAATAGACAGAATTCATATGAATGGATTTCGTTCAAATTTGATAGAAAACTACGAATTTGCAATGAAAGATTGTAGAACAAAATACAGGACAAATTATTTTCTCATCACTTGATCGAGGTATAATATTACACGATTCGTATCAAAGTAAATTTTGTTCATTTAAAATGGGGTTATAATCAACAATAAATTTCTAATAAATCTAATTTTATATTTAATATACATTATATTAATGAATTACATTCCACTAGTTTCTCCTTTTACTCATTCGTTTTCATTAAATTGATGAGCACTCCTATTTTAAAATAGCTATATTTTTTATTTATTTTATTTTATTCATTTATTTTTTACATTAAGTTATGTCCAATTACTTTCATCTTAATGTACATTTCTACTCACACTTTCTTTTCTTATCACACATTCCTATCTTAAATTCAAATATCTTAATAAAATCTGTTACTTGTTCAAAAATTTGCAAAAAACTTCAGATGTTACAGAAATCAAAAATAAACCATTAATAGCATTTTATTGATAACATACCAACGTCAGTAAATACTGGAGAATCTTGAGATACCATTTAAAAAGTTTTCATTCATATTTCAAGAAATTTTATCCAGGGAATTATAATCGTATTAATAAATACATCATAATAGTTTAAAGAAAATTACATTTAAAATAATAAATTAATTAATTTAAATAATAATTTTCATTCAATATTATTTTTAGATAGAATATAGATTGACTAAGAATGATGTAAAATAAATATGCTTTAAATAACTATTATTAATCTTTTAGATTATTTTAAGGAAAGAAAACTTTAACAGAGTTGAATATACAGACAATGATGCGAAACAAACTTACAGTGGTTGAAAATTTGAGGAGTTGGATATCGGTGTTATAACTTCAGAAAGCGATGTTTAAATAATATGCAACAGCTCAACATTTATGAATATATTTCAATATATATCGTGGCATAATTAAAATGACTAAAAATTGTCATAATTTAAACAAATACTTGAAACTTGTCTTGATGACATTATTACTAAACTAAAGAGTATATATCGTATTTTAGTGTGAAATTATTTAATCCTTAAATACAACCAGAGGGCGTAGCCTTTCCGAATTTTTTTCTTGCGTGCTACTAATAAAGGCAAATAAACTAGAAAAGAATTTTGGAACTTTTGGGCAAAATGGTATATGACTCAAGTGCTCAGATGACTCCTCTAGTTCAGTAATGTGCTGATTCCATGACTGATTCAATTCAAAATATATAAAATACTTGTATTTCTAGATTATGCTTAATTTCAATTTCAAATTACAGCACCTTTAAATTATTTAATTATAGCTTAAAATTTTAAAAAGAGAAATTCGATGCCGGTATGACGCACGGATGTGACAGTTAGGAAGATAATTATTGATTTATGCAGCAAATCAAAATTAGTTCAACTTTTGTTTAGTACACTTATAATGTTGGATTCTCTTTTGATAAATTTGCTTAATATAGAGCTGATCAAAAGAGAACTGGGCATTCATTAACTACGTGATAATAAAATGACATTCAACTTCGCGTCTAATTAATATTTGTAGTTTCAAGAACTGTAAAAATAACATATTTCAAGTTTTCTTTATATTATCTTTAATCCTGTATCTTGTAATACTTTGAAAAACTGAATTCTTATTTTAGGTCTTAGAGTATTTAAATAAGAATAGTTATAAGTGCATAAAATGCGCTTTGGAGGAAGGAATGGTAATAAAGTTTCTTGAAAACCTTTGATGACTTATCAAAATATTTTATATTTTTCATAGGTGAAAAGTTTGATTAAGATTGAATTTAAATTTATTTTAAACATGCAGTATTTCCAAAATATGTTATATTCATAGAATTTATTTTTCTAATCGTTTCTGAATAAAAAAAAATTTAGAGAAATTTTGTAAACTAGATAGGTAATTTTCCCTTTTATTTTTAAATTTTAAATAAAATTCTTAAAAACTTTAATTTTATTGAACTTGAATTGTTGGTTTTCATACCAAAACTAATGATTGAATTAGTCATTTTATATATCTCGACAACATTTTGTCTCCTTGTATTGTGGTATATCAAAAGATCACAAATAGAACACCAGCTTAAATTCATGCTAAATGTTAAATGTAAATATATACAAGATTTAAATTTTACCTGGGTGAGTAAATTACTAATAGTAAATTTTACCTCTTCAATTTGAATATTCTCATATAAAGTCTGATTTGATATAAAATTGTCGTACTTTGATTTCACAAGTATTCGGCTTCTAAAATCTGAAGAATTCGATATTGACTTATGAATATTTCATTTTTACTGCGAAAGATCTTTACGTATTCTGATTTGAAAATATACACTATGAAAAATCCTACATCTCTAACATTTAAATATGCAACACAGCTTCATCAAAATTGCAATATTCTCAAAATTGTGTGTTTACCTCATTTTATGCTAATAAGTTGGGTGAGATGATTGCATATAATTTTGTATATAGTAAAAATATCAATTAATAATTTAATTAGCAAATCATTTCAAAATTTCGGTAATTCGATGTGCATGTCTGATCCACCAATAATATCCCTACCTGATGGCTATAAAACAATATTTACTCGGACATCCTTTCAGTATTCTAGGAATATGTCCTTGTCCTTCAAATCCATTTGAACAAACGTTTCTAACGAACAAAGCACACACAACAAGTTTTCAGTCAATTACACATAATGAATGGAGAAGGAAAATTCGTAGGGATTTCTAGCCATTTTTTGCTATTTATAGGTTTTAGAATGGTAGATAACTTAAGAAAAAGAAATTTTGAAGGAAATGTCTTTTGTCTTGTTCTCAATACGGAATGTAAATATATAAATTTTAATGTTGTAATTTTTTAAGATAGCTTTTTCATTCTCATTGATCCAGATGACTGCAGGGCTCTCTGACAACCTATCAAAGAGAGCCGTGTAACGACAACAAAGGCTGAGTTCCCAATAGACCGGTTTATCTCCAACAATTGTCCTTTTCAATTTTATTTAATTTAAATTCGTGAGTATTAATAGATGTTATACCAGTTAAGGTTTCTTTTTAACTCTGACATAATGTTACAATTTTGTTATTCTGCATATACCAGTTAAAACAATTACGATTCTGCAACCACTTTCTAAGCATTGCATAGTAAGAAAGAAGGAAACATGGATATCTTTATAGGAAGTTGGACCTGTTCAATTGGATATTTATGAAATATCTTTTCTCAATCTGTTTTAAATATAGGGCTGAAATATTGATTGCAAGTAAAACGTACTTTTCTCAATATACTGCAATGAGCTTTTTCTGTTTGTTATTGTTTATAATAAATTTTAATCTATTTTCTAAGCACAAAAATTTTCAAAAATGCATTTAGTTTCTGAAAAAAAAGCTCATTTTAGTATATATTAGGGATCATTATATATAAAAGAAAAATTGCGGGCAATGAAGTGTAAAAGCATTTCTGAGAAAATTTATATCGCAGATGAGAATTTATATTTTAAGGAAAAAAAATACAATCATTTTTTTGTAAAAATATTTGTTTATTAAACTATTTCAACTTCTTATTTTAAATTATCAACATTTTTTAATGTGATCCTCTGTTGTATTTCTTTTTATATCTCTTTATTTTACCCTCTTTGTTTGAGTCGAGTAGAGTTAATTAGAGTAATTAGAGTATTAATTCTAAGTGTATTTTTATCGATATGTTTCATTGCGTTTTCTGTATAATTTTCATGCTATATACTTAATTTTTATCTAGATTTTATTTCTTGTACATTGGTTCTGATGAACAGTGCAATGACATTAGATGCATATAATGAATTTCTACTTGAACAAGTATGTTCATTTGAATTGGAATTCTTATGTTAGCAGAAATAGGATGCTCGTTTCATATTGGGTTTTTCTTTCCATCCGAATGCGTGTACACAAACTGTTGATGATACCAACCCCATTCGAATCGATTTATCACATGAAATAAAAGGATGCTCCCAATTATTTATGTAAGATGTTATTTGACGGTTTTATGCAAAAGTTATGCAAATGTTTTTTTTCACTCTATCTAAGAGCGGAAGCACGTGTGCGCGCATGCTTGGACGTAGATTGATTCAGATTCTTCTTTTTAACTTGTGTTCGTTGTTTGTGTTCGGTGTGATATGTTATAATGTATGAGATCACTGGGGGAAATAGAACAGTACGAGATTGAGATCACTGGGGGAAATAGAACAGTACTGCGAGAAAAATAATAAGCTTCAAAGTGAACTATTTGATTTTTCATGCGAGAATAAATTTAGTGGTATTGTAATTGGGGACCAAACACCAGAATCAAGCATTTCATGTCGAGACTTCATCCCTTACCTACAGATTACGAATCTGAATGACTAGAGGATGGGGTAAAAATTACATCCTGTTATCTACATGCCGCAAAAACACCTCAAAGAAGGGAATGGATGAAAGCAATGCAGAGGGAACTAGAAATAATGAAGGAAAGAAAGGTATGGGATTTAATACCTAAACCCGATAATGCTAACATTCTAGGTTCCAGATGGGTTTTTAACATAAAAAGAAACGCGCAAGGGAAAATAGAGAGATACAAGGCGAGACTGGTAGCACAAGGTAATCGTCAAAAAAGGGGTGAAACCTATGATGAGGTTTTCAGTCGTGTCATTAATTTTAGTATCATTCGATTTTTTTTTTTTTGCACTGTTAGTTGGTTATAACAAATGGTTTAATCTGCAATGCGATGTCCAATGTGCATATTTGTATGCCCCAATAAAACAGTATATCCTAATGAAACAACCTCCAGGTTTTGAAACATGTGAAAACCATTATGTAAGCTGAATAGGGCAATATATGGTTTATATCAATCTGGAAGGGAGTGGTTCTTTGAAATTAATAGTAAATTAAAAGAGTTAGGTTTTAAAAAATTTTCGTGGTGTAACTGCGCGTACAAATTTGGTAAAAACGTTGTACTTTTACTGTATGTAGATGCCATGATTTTTGGTAAAAGTGAAACAGATGCAAATGAAACTGTTAAACTATTAAAAAGACATTTTGATTTGAAGATTCTGGGGAAAACAAAAAGATTACAAGGGGTAAATTTTGTTGAAAATAATGGTGGAATCTTCATAGATCAATCTGATTACATTGAAAGAATGTGCAAAAAATATGAATAATTCCATTACCCAATAACTTCACTTCCCATAGCGAAGGGAACTGTATATAGTAAGAAACAATGCCCACAATCGCAAGCTGAAATGGCAGACATGGAAAAAATTCCATATAGAAATTTAATATGATGTCTAGCATTTTTAGCAAGCAGAACTAGGCCGGACATAGTCTATGCTACAAACATATTTTCACAATACGAGCAAGAACCAGGCATGGCTCATTGGCAGGGATTGTTAAAATTGTTAGGTTATGTAAAGTATACACAATCACTTAAATTGAATATTTCTAACCTTAAAGAATTGAAATTGATAGCCTATTCAGATGCTGACTACGCGAACAATAAAGATGATCGCACTTCCATGGGAGGGCAGATAATTTTTTTAGGTAAAGTCCCGATCGAATGGAGGAGTTTTAAGGAGAACGCGATTGCACTATCCACAATGGAGGCAGAATCTGTGCCTTTAAAGGAGGCAACTAAGGAATTAGTCTGGATTAGTAGAATTCTAAGTGAATGTAAAGAATCAAAGCTTATCACACAGGATATAGCAGATAATGTATTAATGGTTGATAATCAATCCAGTATTGAATTTGTAAAAACTCCTATCGAAAATCACAGAACAAAGCATATAGACGTGAAATTATTTTTCGTGAGAGATCTGGTATATCAAAAGATATTTTATTTAAAGTATGTACAATGTAAATTAAATCAAGCCGATGTTTTCACGAAGCCCCTAACTAAAATTGAATTACAAAAATTCAAAAATCAAATATCCACTAATATGTACTATGGGCATTTCTTCATAGGAATTGAAATTCAAAAATTCGTTACTTTCGTTTGAACAAGATCATGTGAAATGGTTCAAGTTGGACTAAAATGTTTTTTTAAATACGACTTTAGTGTAACAGTAAAGTTATGCTGTAAAAAAAAAGTGTTTTTTTTTTGTTAATTGCAAAATGTACATTACATGTAAAACTATACAAAAAGAGTTATGTATTCATTTTTTATGTAACTGCAAATTAATGTAAATGTATTTCCATAGTGTGTTATATAAATATATATATATATTTTTAAGAAATGAGAAATGTAATTTGTAATGTATTGATGTAAGGTTTATTTCTGTAACTCAAAACATGCTGTGCATTTGTTATTTCACAGTTCTTTAAGTTGATAAGAAATTTTTGATCTTTAAGCTGTTATTCAAAGAAATTCATTCTTTTGGTATTAAATATGTTGATTAATAAATGCCTTAGGAGGCAAAGTACTTGTTTTTCCCAAAGGATAGGTTATTTTTCTGTAACTGTGTGGACACGCATGAAGATGAAAAGAAAGGGTGGCAGATGTTAGCAGAAATAGGATGCTCGTTTCATATTGGGTTTTTCTTTCCATCCGAATGCGTGTACACAAACTGTTGATGATTCGAACCCCGTTCGAATCGATTTATCATATGAAATAAAAGGATGCTCCCTATTATTTATGCGTTATTTGACGGTTTTATGCAAATGTTTTTTTTTCACTCTAAGAGCGGAAGCACGTGTGCGCGCATGCTTAGACGTAGATTGATTCAGGTTCTTTTTTTTAACTTGTGTTCTTTGTTTGTGTCGGTGTGATATGCTATAATGTATTAAATGTTTGTCGCAAGAAATAAAAGTCTGTGTTTTTATGAAGAATTCTCGACTTGCAACATTTTATAAGCACCAGTCACATGCATTTTTCACTGCTATTATTTGAACATTTTATTCTGCGGGCCTTAAGACGATTGATCTTGACAATTATGGGGTTTGAACCCAAATATCGTCTGACATCTTATATTATTTCTCTTAGATTTTTTTTAATGTTATGACATAAGCATTTAGTCAATAGATATGAAGTAGAAGTACCTAAAATCTGTTTTCATATATTCCACAGCAATATGTAATTTTTATAAAGATATTTGCCAAATAAATTCCGCTTAGTTAAAAACACCAAAAAAAATCCAATCTCAGTTTTGATTTTATTAACAAGTAGTGTAAGCCTGTGTGAGTAGTGTCCACAAATCTTCTTGCATCTTCCCTAAAAAGGCTTAAGACGATACAAAATCATACATTTTACTCAATAGAAATCTTTTCTTTGGGAAAATAAATTGGTCAGATTTCAAAAATTAATTTCACTATTTCGATTTCTTTTCATACAAAATTTTTCTTCCATTATCTTGTCAAGTATGTTGTTTCGCTGCTTCTTTCAAAAAACAAATTTCGGTTTCGATTCTGGGTACACAGGTTCTCAAAACCATTTAAATTCAATAATATTGTTTGAGAAAAAGTATTTTAGAGAAGAAATTGGGTATTATTTTCTCTTCGGATGTTTTCTTCGATAACTTTCCGTTTAGTTTCAAAAATGTCGTATCTGGTTACCAGATACAATTCAGAAAACGGCGACAAAATTCAAAGCTATAAAATGATGGTTTTCTTTTATATATGATTTTTCTCTCTTACCTTTAATAGAAATGAACAGTTCAAAAGCTGTTCAATTGAATAAACTTATTTTGCATTCAGGGTATTCAAAAATTTCGATTGTTGTTTCCTGCTTTCAATTAATGGAAAAAGTAAGTCTTTTTAGGTGTAATCTATTTTGAATGTATAGAATGTAATGAATAAAAATGGCTTTTTTTATTTAAGAAAGCATAACAAAATTTTCCAATAAATTAAATCTGCTGAAGCAGCTTTATAGTTACTCTGTAAACATTATTATGAAGTTCATCTACCCTCTTTAGGCAGTTTCGGCTCAGGTTTGTTCAACGAATCACTACATCACAGATGAGTTAATAAGCACTCTTATGTTCCTTTAAATGTTCATGGATTCATCCTTAAAATCCACAAAGCATTAAACTTTGCATGATTTCAGATCAGAAAAAGTAATTTTTTATAGGTCTAGATTAGAATTCAACCTTTCACAAGAGAGATCCTCAGTTTGAATCCCCGCCTAGAGGTAATCCTTGACAAAGTCAGCAAGCCGGAGTTTTTAGATTTTTTGTTGTGTTTTTCTATTTCCAATGATGTTTACATTGACTTTGCTGTTGCTATTCGGAGGGTGAAATAATATGGACGTCCAAAATTCTATGGCTTTTCAAAGAATATCACAGTTTTATTTCTTTCTGGAAGAGTAATTTTTGTGTAGGTCTAGATTAGAATTTGATCTTTCACAGGAGAGATCCTCATTTTGAATTCCAGCCAAGAGGTAATCCTTGACGAAGTCAGCAGGATGAATTTTTTTAAACATTTTTGATTGTCTTTCTCTGTTTCTAATGATGTTTATATTGACTTTACTGTTGCATTTTGGAGGTTGAAACAATATAGGCGTCCAAAGTTCTATGGCTCTTCAATGATTATCATAGTTATGTTTATTTGATTATTTTCATTGCACAGCTTAATCATTACCGTTTTTCTCTTTTTACATTTAGAAAAATAATTACATCACTTTACTGCTAGTGGCATCTTGTTAAATGTCACAAATTTTATGACAAACGTATATACACAGCCTGAAGGATAAAGAATAAGAAAAATTATTTTTAGATTTTGCAATTTTAATAATTCGATCTTTCAAAAAGTGTAAACAGTCAAGCATAATAGTAATATCCTGTAATTTTCAGACCTAGGTAATTGCCGTATCATTTGTTGTTAAGGTTGAATGGCTGCTACTTTTATTTACCTAAAGTAGTCAAATTATCTAAAGTAGTCAGTAGTAAAGTAACCAAATTCTAACCTAGACCTATACAAAAACACTAATATTTCAGAAAAATAAACTGTAATATTCATTGAAGAGCCATAGACGGCTATATTGTTTCTACCTCCAAATAGCAACAGCAAAGTCAATGTAAACAGCATTGGAAATAGAAAAACACACAAAAAAATCTTTAAAAAAAATCCAGCTTGCTGGCTTCGTCAAGGATTACCTCTAGCGGAGATTTAAAATGAGGATCTCTCTTGTGAAAGGTTGAGTTCTAATCTAGACCTATAAAAAAATCAATTTTTCTGATCAGAAATCATGCAAAGTGTAATAAACATATATCTTGTGGATTTTAAGGATGAATCCACGAACATTTAAAGGAGCATAAGAATGTTTATTAACTCATCTGTGATGTAGTGATTCGTCGAACAAACCTGATCAGAAACTGCATAAAGAGGGTAGATGAACTACGTAATAATTTTTACAGTGTATCTAAAAACTACTTCAGCAGATTTAATTTGTTGGAATGTTTTGTTATGTTTTCTTAAATAAAAAACGCTATTTTTAATCAAGAAGAAGGATGGTAACCTTAACTGGGGAGGTGCGGTCTACGAGACCATATTTCATTTACACTGAAATTAAATTTTCTAATAAATGTATTAGTATAAAAAATTTCCAATATATTTTGCAGATATTTTTCTTGATATATAGATATGATTTAGAAATTTTTCAAAATATGTTATCATTGAAAAAAGTAAATGCGTTGGAACATACATTTTCTTCTCAAATTACATGTTACTATAAATAATATTCTTGAAAAAACATATTACTTCTTACTTTTTAAATCATATTTATTTTTACAGTATATGAAGGTATATAGAAGGCAATATAATATAAAATTCAACAATTATATGAAAAATAAAAAAAAAGGACAATTGGTAAAATTGATCCTTTTTTTATCGGCTTGTGTGATTTTCATAGCATGGTTTCTAGGGCATTTTAAACATATAGGTTAAGAACTAGTATAAAAATCAGCCTCTAAATTCTGTATACATATCTCTTGATATATTAATATATTTTATAAATTTTTCAAAATAAATTATCACTAGAAAAATTAATTATGTTTGAGCATATGTATATATCAAAATCAGTTGAATGCGAATTCTCATGGAAAAACTCTTCTGTACAATTATCCGCATCACTAAAATCACTTTTTGCTTCATTTAAAAGTGTCTGGAGCACTGCTTCATAATAGGATCAGTAAACTGGATGATATTTCGGGGCTGAAGTTTTAGCGCCATCTGCTAAGCCTTGTTTATCACTGGTACACTAACAGGGAGATGCGATCTTGGAGACCGCGCTCGAAGAAATAACTGAATTATTTTAAAAAGCATCTGCTGAAATCTGTTGGAAGAGTGCATGTGTATTGACGATCACAAAACTGCACGCTACAGGGTCAATCCCTTCAATTGAGCTAAAAACAGAATAAGGGTGACAGAAAATCCATCGCTAGCTGTCTCACGGACCGCACGTCCTCAGTTAAGGGTTAAATGTACCTATAGTTAGATATAATTATATTAAATGTACCTATATTTAATGTATTTAATGTACCTATAGTTAGTATATTACCGATATGTACTATTTAATTGTTGTGCCTGTGTACCAAATTTTCTGCATCTAGGTTTCTCAGTTTTATGGTTATCGTACTAAATTTCAGTAAGGCAATCGGACAAACTTCCTGTAAATGAATTCGTACAAAATTTTATAGAAATCCACAAATCTGTAAAATCCATATGCTAAATTTCATCCATTTCTCCCAAAAGAGTTTTTGAGCTATCGTTTTCAGACATAATGACAAAAATTCGTTTTTCGGACGTATTGTTTCCTTGTGGTATGGAACCTGAAGATTCGTCAAACTCTTGAGTCCGAATTTTTTCAATTCTTTTTCATCGTAGACGAGAGAGTAAAAAGGTAAAACTGAAGAAATACATATCCTGAAAAATTATACAATTATTTTATATTAAATCGGAGAGAACTAAATAATGCTTTTTTGGAAATTTATTAATTTTAATTTTAGGTCATTGACTGAAATAATGAAGAGTATTTAATAACTTTTAACTAAAATAACAATAATTGGATTCTTTATTAAAAGCAACGTCTTTTGTCAATTATTTTAATGTGGTTTTGATCATAATTGTCATAAAAATAATTTTCTATAAAAATTTTGAAGCTCTCATTTTACCTTCATTCCAATAAATGCCATTTTCTGTTATTATTAAGATGATTAATGAATACTCTTCAAATTCTGCCATGTCTTATAATGTCAGTGACCGTTTACATTTAAAAATTAAGCCGTCGGAAGCACATATAAAAAAGAAACTACTTTGCAAAGAATTATGCTTCTTCATTGAAAGAGCAAACATTTTTTATCATTCAGTGTCAAATCTTCATATTAGTTTTTAGAAAATAAATATTAGGAGTTAAAGTTTTTTTTTTCTAGGTGGAAGTATATAGCCTAAGGATATTTTAAAATTGAATTATTTTGCATTTTATAGATTACACAAAATATTTTCATCATTAATCATTCTCTGCTTTTTTTATTTGATTTTAAACCTTTTTATCGAAAAATAATAATTTTAGAAAGTATTGCATGGATTAAAATATTATTGCAAATTTAGATGGCAAATTTTAATTTTGATATACATGAAAAATGTGAGGTATTGCTATTTGGGGTTTTAAAAAGAACCCATTTTTATCAGTTACGTCATCTTTGTTATTTTTTCTCTGTTTGAACTTATGCCTTTTACTTAAGATATTATTTGAATTTATAGATTAATATTAATTAGTTTTATATTTTTATTAACACAAAATTTTTCTCTATCAATTGGTTTAGTTTCCATAAACATTAGCATATTTTATATTTATAAGATAGATGAGGAAGTTTGTGGTAATATTGATGTAACATCTGGATAAATAATGGTTTTGATATATCCCTCCAAACAACGCTCTGGTTACACACATTAGATTTGTTGTTTGTTTACAAATATTTACAACTCTATTATGCAAAAGATGAAAAGATGGTTGCGTTCTCGGGTATATCTCGCGATTTTCTGTTCACGCCAAGAGCAGGAAGATAATGAATTTACTTCGCGATTTTCAGATTACGGCAGCTACTTTGGTTGGATATAGGAGCAATTTTCGGCTTTTTATCGTAGAGGTCATAAACATGAACAAATATTTTTTCCGGCTTATATATTATATGTATATTTACACATAAAACTTTTCAGAGAAAGAAAATATAGTTTATAAAGATTAATATAGCTTGTTCAGTTAGTACGATTACTCCTAAGTTCCTGTTCAGTTAAGAAGATTAATAAAAACACTCCTCAATTAATTTTATCACTAATTTCGCTTCTTCGAAATATTTTTTAAAGTGTTTTTATTTTAATTTACTGTTTTTTATGTTAAATGTTGTTTATTGTAGAGTTTTTTTAACACACACACACACACAAACACACACACATACAACATTTTTAGTAAAACGTATGGTTGAAAATAGAAAAAAAAATGTCAAAGAAAATTTAATTAAAAAAACTGAAAAGTACGTCCCTATTTTCAGTATGGTATTTCTATGCCTAACAGAAAATTTTCTTTATTTCTTTAAATATAATATTTAAACAGGGATTATATCACATTTTTCGCTTCTTATTATGAATATTTAAAAAAATAGATGCATTTTGATATCATTTTGTTTAATAAATAAGAAATTAAAAAGCAATTTATTCTACTTGAAAATTTCAAAAGCTTAAAGAGTTTTAACTTTAAGAAACGAGTCAAATATTTATTTTTAAAATATTTCTTAACATTAAAAAAAATTCGAAGATCTAGCTTGAAATTTATTTTAAATGAATGAAAAATATTGTTTCTGATCATCATACAAAATTATTGCAGTAATTAAATCCAAAATTATAAATTAATTATTCAAACCATTAATAGGAATTATTAATTATTTACACTATTATTTTTAACACATTAGCATTACTTTTTATCTTATATCTGATATTTAAACTGAACAGAATTACATAACTTTAACCGTACCTTCAATTTCTTAAAATTCATTAAGTTAGATTGATTACTCATTTATATTTTTTTCATAATTTTCAGTGCGTTTTTAAAAATATTTAAACAGACGAATAACTAAAACGACAAAAAATAATTTTTCATTTGTTTCATTTCATAAATTCTACCCTTTTCTTCAATATGCGACCTATGCCATAAATAAAGGTAGAAGTCTTAGAAGCTGATCAGGAATATAAAAATGAAGCCATTTTTAAGATAGAATAAGAGAACAAAAAACAAAGAGACAATCTGGCTGCTTTCTATTAGTGACGTAAATTAAAGAAAATGTTACGCCATAAAAAATATTCCAGGCAGATTTAAAGGAAATACAAACTTATTAAAAGGCAACAGCATGTTAGTATGAATAACAGTGGTATAAATCACTTACTTACAAAGGGGCAGATACGATTATGATAAATGAAATATATCATTAAACATAAACGTTTAAAATATTTAAGTTTTCAAAGAATTTGATGATGGACATACCATCTTATTATAGAATCACAACTGTGTTATTTGATTATTGCAAATTTGTATTTTATTAAACCTGTATATCACAGTTGATATAATATATTCTTTTTCTTTTGCTTAATAAGTGAAAGTAAATGATTAACAGTTGTATTTAAAGAACATTGTTATGTATATCTGCTCTATCTATATATTTATATTTATATGTACGAGACACCATGTGTTAAGGAAAAATTCAAAACCTCTTTTCAATTGTACAGTAAAGAGTACAGCAGGCTCAGTAACTTATAAAAACACTTTATACAACAAAAAAGGTTGAATTCACAGCAAAACAAACATGAGGCATACACTAATTAGCAATTGCAATAAACAGCTGTACACATACAGCAAATTGATATTAAAAAACAATAATAAGATGAAGTTCTCCGATGGAACTTACAGGAGATGGACTTCGCTCAACTAGTCAATTCTCTCTATTCTTCTGCTACTCTTTATTTTCTCACTAGCCGCCTTTGGCGACCAGCAGGTTTGCTAGTATTACAGCTCGCTAAAATTTTCAGTTAAATTTTTTTAGTTACTGGTTTCTTAATAGATTCTCAAGCAAAACATTTTTAATCTTCAAATTTTCATAGTCATACCAAACTTATATTGTCGTTTAGATCGTTTCGTTTAATTTACTATATATATTTTGCTAATTTGTTGTCATTTCCGGTAAAACTTCAACTTTAATTTAAAGTGGAAATGATGAAATTGCAATTAATATAAAGATATCTTTTAATAAAACCAAGCGTTTTATTTTATTTATCATCTTTATTGTTATTTATTTATTTTATTATTATTGAATATGAGTATTGCAAACAGAATCGCTCAGTATATAAGTCTTATGTAAACTACAAAATATTTTTCATAATTTATGTAATATCTCAAAGAATAATTCAGCATAAAATTCAGTTTTAGTTTTGCTTACAAAAGGATTGAAATGAAATCAAAAATAATATTTTGTTCCGGCCTATAAATATATTTCAAAAATTATGAAGTCTAAATTTAATACAGTAAGGTATCATATTGTGAGAAAAATTCTGGATACACCAAATTTTAAATAAATGAATGAATATTTCTACATTCCACGATCAACTAAGACTGATTTATGAAACTTAGAATGTTAAAAATTTAGAAAAACTCAACATTTTCATAATCTTAATCCAATTAATCTTGAGAAACCTGAGCGCTGATTGGCGTATTTTCTTTAAAACGATCGATGAAAAATCTAAAATTATCCTTTTTTTATTGAATAGTGATATTCAAATTTTCATAAATCAGTCAGCTAAAGTTATTAATTTAGTTGATTGAAAATTAATTCTTTTTATTGAAAATATTAGCGTTTCAAGAACATTTTGTTAATCGTGATTTCCACAGCAGAAGCTTTATGTAAAATCAAAAATTCGTTATTTATTAGAGCATTTATTAAAACATAAAATATAATCATTTTCCATTTAGACCATTTTAGCAGATCTGTGTCTTACTAAAGGTTTACAAATTAGCTGTGTGGCCCTGATTTGAATGGATATCCTGTTCATATTAAACAAAACTTGCCTTAAATTAAAACTGATTCATTGGAATAATAATATAGAGAGTGTAAAAGATCATAAAATATTTTTTCTTGAAATTATTTTTAGAAAAAAATAATATTTCATATTTGTTTAATTTCCTACAGACACGTGCAGAAAATTATATTTTTGCAAATTTTATTTCCAAAAAGATTTAATTTATTTTTAATTGGAGCTTTAATCAATGTGATGGCAACACTTTGAAAAAAGCTAAATTTTTCCCATGAATGCGAACGTGCTCGTGCAGCTTAAATTTTATTTTTATTTTGTACGAAAAAAATTGTTGAAAAATATAGTTAAAATATTTATTTAAAAATAGAAATTTAATTTTAAGATTAAAACAGTAGTATCATTTAAAAGATAAATTTTTTATCTTTAACTTCATGTAAAAATCTTTTTTGTGCGGTAATATTTTCGGAATTTATAGCAGAAAACGCCAAAATTTCGCTTAATTTTTAAATAAATAAAATTTTAATTAAAAATTCGAAAAAATAGCCCCCATGTGCGCATTCCCGGCCTCAAAGGTATACATGTACCAAATTTGGTAACTGTAGGTTGAATGGTGTGGTCTGTAGAGCGCCAACACCCACACACACATTGAACTTTATTATAAGTATAGATTACTGGTTGATTCTCTGTTCCTCTCCGTTTTTTTTAGATTACGTGGCAGGGCAGTGGATGATCTAGAATAATCACTAGGCATCGAGTTCTAAAAGAATCCTAATTCTCGATTTCAATTTCCTAATTCTTGACGTCAATGGCAACAAATACTCACCAAGTTTTTGTCAAGTTCTGAAATTATTGTTTCTCTTCCATTCAATGGGCATTATTAAATTTGTTATCTTTCTGGCATAGATGCAATTTATTTGTAAGGAGTCTTACTGACGGGGAATCAATACTAAGGATTACTAATATATAATTTTAAAAACCTTATGTTTTAATAAAATTTTTAATCTATTAAAAGATAATTTTTTAATAATATTAGATGATTATAGTATTTCTGCTTGCATTGGTTTCTTAATTTTCTGCTGCTCAGCAAAACTAAATATTTATCGCGTATTTTAGAAGATTGGAAGAAATTAAAAGAAAATAAAGAGAACAATTCATTTTTTTAATTAATGAGAACAACTCATTTTTTTTTAAATTAATGAGAACAGTTCATTTTTATTTAAGGAGAGCGATTCATTTTTCTTTGTTTTCATCAACTAGATAGATTTCTGTGTTATGAAACAATCTAACAACAAGATTAGACTTCAATGAATATTTAAATTTTATAAAATTAACAATAACATTCCGTAAAACAATAGTAAAAATACAATTTTTAATGAAAAGGATAAAACTGTAAGTCGGGCATTTTAATTAAAAATAAGCCGTTAGATTTTTTAAATAAATTTCAAAAATTCTGTCTGATAATTGCTGCAACATATTGAACTCCTTGGAGAGTTAAAATATTGTTGTAGATAAATATTTTAGTTACATAATGACGTAAACAATTCACAGGACTTTATTTTGCTCGATCTCTATTACTGCAAAAATAATCGAATTACTTTTTTTTCTACCTCTTTAAAATTTTATAATCTAAAGAGTAAATTTATTCACGCTGAAATTCAAAATTATATGATATGTACGTAAGTGATACATAAAGATAATTTTAAAAAAACTTTTTTTTTACAGGAATTAAACTCAAGATAAGCATTTTTACGATTTCCATTTCCAATATTTTTAACCATTATGGGTGTATACATAAAGTTAAAAAAACTCAGCAAGTATAATGTTTAAGAACAAACAAGTATTCATCTTTTTTTGCAATTGATAAACTATCAACACAGCTCGAAAAGAAAATGCTTATATCGAAAAGAAATTTGCAAAGATATTTTTTTATGATTTGTTTAGGATAATTGAAAATATTATTACTTAGAAGGTCTTAAACTACCCTATCCCTAAAGTCAAATTTGAAACAGTTTTACATTCATGTCTGATGAAATAGGGAACAATTTATTTTAAAAGCAATTTTTATTGAAAATGTATTCTTCATTGCAAATAAAAATATTTGATTCTAAAAACGGTATTTTCTTTCTTACAATTCTTCATAGAGATCAAATTGACATTTCTTATAGAGCTTACATCCTTAAAAAAATATTAAAAATAATCATACGCTAACATTTTATGCGATATTCTCAATTGTTCAGGAAATAAATTTTTTCAGTCCAAATTCCTCTGGAAAAATTGAGGTTGTGTCTAGAGCTACTATGTTCCTCTAATATCTGTAGTCTCTACCTCCTTCTCACATATTAGAGGGATTTGCTGTAACTCCGAGTTTATTACGATGCCTGGCCTATTTCCTATAATAGCATTAAATATAGATTGGATATATATAGAATCCAGTTTGCTGTCCGACTGGACGCGATAATAGACTGTAGCCTTAAATGACGCAGGACACAGCAATTTCCTTACCCAAAATAGACATACTGTTCTACGGGATATGAAAAAAATTGCTTTCCATTTAGTTTTTGATATCAAAAGTAAACATTTACAGATCACTTTATTTATATATGAATTAATATTTTAACTTCCTGTATTTTATCATTCAAAGTAGTATTTTAGTATTTCGATAAATAATAGGGATTATTATTAACCGAAATTATAATATGGATAATCTATATCTATATCTGTACTTATAAATAAAGCTCAATGTGTGTGTGTGTGTGTGTTGGCGCTCTATAGGCCAGTTCATTTGACCTATAGCTACCAAATTTGGTACATGTATATCTTAGAGGTCGGTAATGTGCACCTGGGGTCCCTTTTTTTGAATTTTCAATTAGAATTTTAATTATTAATTAAAAACTAACTTTCCCGCCAAAAAATCTTTTCATTTTCCCCACCGCCAAATGAGTAAGGCTTCATTTTTTTCCCCAACAGTAATGAGGCTAGGGTTAACATTTTTCGACCCATTATGTCAAACGATTCTGTTTATGTTCTTAATGTTTTATGCTTTAAAATTAAACATTGTTAATTAATCCATCTTTCAGATTCATTCTGAAGTACTTTTGAATTAAAATAACACAGAATAAAAGAAATTAAAAATATCTAATCTGCATAGCGTTACCCCAAATGACGTAGAAAAATTCACGCATTTGCGTTACCGTAACTGGCGTTGAAAATTCACGCATGCGCATTGTGTTGTGATTGTTGACCAGACAACCATTATCAACGGATGATTTAAATTATTTTTAGGTTGGTTGCATGCTTTTGTAATTAAATTGTATTTATGTTAGTTATATATTTTTTGTATATGCTTATAGTTTTCAGTACATCGTTTTTTAAGTAGTTTTTTTAAACCTGTTTTCAACCGATTATTTTAAACGATTCATTTTATTTTCTTAATGTTTGATCTATTTAGAATTAAACATTGTTAATTAATCTATCTGTTCATGATGAATCTGAAAAAATTTTGTTGACAAATTCTTGAGATATTACATAAATTAAGAAAGATATTCTTTAGTGCCCATAAAGTTTAAACACTCAGTGACTCTGTTATCAGTAATCATATTATAAAAAAATGCTTTGTTTCAGTGAAAAATATTATTATATTAATTGCAGATTAATTCTTTCCACTTTAATTTAAAGCATATATTCTATGAGAGGTAACAGAAAATTAGAGAGATACATATTACATTATGACTGAAGGCCTTTATAATATTATGAGTGAATTATATGACTATCAAAATTTGAAGTTTTCATATATTTTGATGAAGAATATATTAAAGTTGGAATTGCGTAAAATATTTAAATATTAAAATTTAAACGAACATTA
>JAPMOR010039859.1:260811-328517 GCA_026543865.1 Argiope aurantia
ATTGGCGAACCGGCTGGTCGCCAAAGACGGCTAGTAATAAATAAAAAATGGATTAATATATATATATATATATATTGAGACGGGATCAAATGACGAGGAGGACATCTGAGTTGGTATCACTCCTCTCCAAGCTTCCATACCGCACCACGGGGAGGGTGTTTGGCCCCGATGGATTTAGCACGCACCAGGCCTGTTTATACGATAGTCTTCGGTGGAATCGTGTATCAAATCTGAAGCCCTCCGGTTCTGAAGCCGGGACCTTACCACCGCGACCCCAATGAAGTTTCGAATTTCATTAGTTTAGATAAATTAACAGCTATCTTGAGACAAACAGATAGTTAATGGAAAAATTTATCCTATAGACAACCGTTGAAGTAGTCTAAAATTCTTCGAAAAAATAGTATTAAAAATGTCATATCTTGGTCATTTTTGATCTCAGAAAAAAATGGTGCATCTTTTCAATTATTAGTGGACAGTTTATTTTTTAATAAACTGATAAGATAAATTGTACTTATAAATATTTTTCTATTTGTAAAGTATTAATATTCGTATTCTTCAAATGTATTGTTTGCGTAATTTAGCTTTTATCTAATTATGTCTAAATATATTTGAAACAATTTTACTTCTTATACTCTCCATTCATAAATTATATATAAATATACTAAAGAGAGATATTTGTGTAAACTATCAAGAGGATTGAAAATGTTGCCTTAACCCAGTCAGATATTAGCTGCTAAGAAAGTATTTAACATTAATAAAGGTACATCTTCCATTCAAAAGACGAAGTTTGATTTTTAATGAAATTAAAAGATTGTCATGGATATAGTGATATAAAAAACATTTAATCTTGTTTTTGGAATTTATAAGAATTAAAACAATTCTTACAACTCTAATGTTTTCACTAGACAAACATATATCAAGTAGGAAGTCCATTAATCTAAGTCTATGCTTTCTTCCTCAAAGCAATTCCCCTGGTATTATTTGGATAAAGCAGACTTTTAATTAGCTATCTTTTGGGGTGTGAGTTAGAAGAGAAAGATTCCAATTTTCGCTTTGTGTTTCTTTGAAAATAGTATCAAATGGTAGATTGAATTTCTATATTTAGAAACTTTCTTTGTGAAAATATAAGAAGTCACAAAATCAGATTTCATTTCAAATCCCTTTGTTTAATTAATGGAAATTCATTTTTGTTCAATAAAAGTATATTTATTTATACGACTTAATAAAGCTTTTAAATTAATAGCAATAGAAAACAAAGAGTCGGAATTTCTCTTTCAATTCTTAATGTTTTAATTAACTTTAAGAACTCAATTTTGACTAAAATATATGGAAATGCATTTAAAAATTATATAAAATATAATGAAGGGTTTAATTTAAGTTTAACAATGAAGTTAATTTCGAAAATGTATACCGGTATTAATTTTTAATAGGATTATTCGATCCGAAGCCTGCAAGTTTAATAATAGGAAGTGGCCACTTACATTCTTAACCTTTGAATTCTATATATATAATGAAACCAGTGAGAGTGTTCCCAAAGATTTTTTTAGACGTTATCTTTGACGTAGACAGATAAACATACGGACATTCTCCATTTTTTTCAAAATCTCGAGTTTAAATTCATTGACGATGATAAAACTTTCTCAGTACTATGTATAGGGGAGAATAAAAAGTAGTTAATGTATATATTTATAAAGGTTATGCTATTTTAAAGTTAGCATGTTTTAAAATTGTGTATTTATTTGAAGAAGTAGGAACATGAAAGTGTTTCCTTATTAAAATGCTGAGTTCCGTGATTTTCATTCCATTTATAAAAATAAATCTAATCCTAAACTGTATTTATTTAAAATATACACACATTGTATTCGAGTTTGAAGTGGACCCAACATTCCATATTTCAATTACTAACATTAATTCCATTTTCAAAAAAAAAAATTAAACTTAGGCTAAATTTAAAAAAAAGCTTATTTCTATACTGGATTGAATTATCTCTAGAAAAAATAAATGTTGTCCATGAAATCTATACTGGATTGAATTACCTCTAGAAAAATAGATGTTGCACTCAAATTCATTTTTTTTTCTGAAATATTACCATCGTCCGTCGATAATTCAGAAGCCTAAACATATCTAATAAATCCTTGTGTAAGGTTTAAAATATCGTTCGACGCTCGCTTACCTCTTGTAATAAAGACTTACTTCTATACTGGATTAAATTATCTCTAGAAAAATAAATGTTGTTCCTAAATTATATACTGGATTGAATTATATCTAGAAGAATAGATGCTGTCCATAAATTATATACTAGATTGAATTATCTTTAGAAAAATATATGATAATTCAGAAGCCTCAATATATCTAATAGGTCCGGGTGTAAGGTTTAAAACATCATTCGACACACGTTTACCACTAGTAAAAAAGGATCACTTCTACACAAGATTGAATAGATGCTGTAAATAAATTCAATTTTTTTCTGAATTATCATTTACGTCCGTCGATAATTCAGAACTTTCAGTAATATGATCTTCTAACTCCGGCGACACAATTTCTTTATCATCTACAGCAACTAATAACGTACCATGGATTTCTTTTCCTAATAAAGACATACGTATCTATGCTTGAATTGATAAAAAAAAAATCATCATTTTTAGTGGTTGGAATCGGCATGAGAATCTCATCCTCATTTCGAGGTGGTGCCCCCCCTCCCGAAGATTAAAGTAAAAAAGGAGACTTTTGAAATTTCTCTTTCCAGTGTTTTTTAACATCACTAAAATCCCTCTCTGGATTAGTGTCACTTTTATTCCCGACTTAGTCGTTGGAGTGCAGCAGACTATTGAATAAGACTGCTCCATTGTCGATCTGCACCAAGGAGGAAATGAGGCAAGGATTCGCTTTTTGTTACGGAAGGTGTTAAACCTGCGGAAATTATTTCAAGTCAGTATGATGTCAACTGCTTACCATGAAGCAAGATCTACAAATGGATAGAAGGCTTCAAAGAGGGACATACTTCTTTATATGACTACAAAAGATCGAGAAAGACATCGGCATCAACCATTAAGGACAATTTGAAAGTCGTTGAGGGTGATGGAAAATAGATGAATCAAAGGAGACAAAATATCCAATACTATACTTATACAGCGCTCGACCACATTCCGCCAATGAACAACCGAAACAATAAAGGAGTTGGAATATGAAGTTCTGGAACACCCGCCATACAGTCCAATCCTGTCTCCAAGTGATTTCCATATGTTTGGAACATTGAAGAAAGGGATTAGCGGAAAAAGATTTGTAACCGATGAAGAAGTTATTGATGCGGTGCTAAATTGGTTACGGAACAACCGAAAAACTTTTTTCCGACAGAATAATAATAAAAAAAAATGAAACGATTGGAAAAGTGCGTTGAAGTCTAGGGTGCTTATGAAGAAAAATAATGTAAGCTTCAATTTTCTATCATTAGCATAAATGCGCCTTTTCCAAAATGTTCCCTTACTTTTTGACTCTTTCTCGTACATAGAACTTTTGGAACAATTTCAAAACTACGACGCTTTTCAAAGAAAACAGGAAATGCCCTACAAACACTTGTTAATGCTTCTCATTGGTTACGACATTCACACGTGTCCAGACAGTCTGAGGAGAAAGCTTAGAGAGAAATTAACTCAAAAAATGTTTTGGCATTTCCTACTGATTCTTAAAGTTTACGTCTAGACATTCACCATAACACTCTTCCAACAATAAAATGTTACCGTAAAATAAATTTTGTATACATACGCATATCTATATTTATAATAAAGATAGTTTTGATTTATAAATATATGCATCCCTCATATCACAAAAGAAAAAAAATTATGCCCTTTTTTTACATCTATACACTTCTTATAAGGACTCGAAATAACATGAACAAAATGTATGTACGTTATTTCTTTGACAATTATGTTTATGTTGCAATAAAAACAACAAAAAAACGAATATATTTCATAGAATAAATTCAACTGTGAATGCTAAGCACATTGATGAAATTGCAACGTAATAGCTAATTTATTTTTATTACAAAATTAAACGTCTTTTGGGCTGAAATGGACCAGAACACAGCCTCAGGGTTAACTATTTTAATACACAAAAATAATGATAACGCAGTTAGTAAAACGATATATTTTAAATATAATTATTATGTAATTATTCTTTGCATCAAATAAAATTCAATTTGATATTAAAATTATACCACTTACAAAGTAATATAAATGTTTTATTTATACTTCAGATGTTATTACAAATTATATGATCGTATAGCACTTTTACTTCATATTCTTAGGAACCTAAAGATAATTTATAAAATATTATTTAATTTTGTTATCATTAAAATTACTGTGCTGTTTTCTGTGAGATCCAAGCTTTAAATTATTTTATTTCCGAATAAAGATGAATATCTTTTCCATTTTCTAAATATCATACAATTTATTGTAAGACTGAATATTATTAATAAAAAAACAGAGGGAACAACGTCCTTTTTCTTAAAAAAGAAAATCTTTAAATTTCGCCATATATGCGAGATTTTTTTTTGTAAATACGTTTCAATATTGCACACAGAAATCAAAAATATTGGCGAAATTTACAAATAATTATCCGCATTCTGTGAAATTAAAGGATCCCATGTAATTTCTGTTTACATCTTTCTGATTGATCCCCGATGCACTTGATAAAATCTGCATTGTAAAAGTAGAAATTCAAACACATTTTTGATGAGATCGAATTCAAGGTCAGTTTTGCAGTCTTTTGGAAAAAAAATTTTACAACAACAACAAAAACATTGTTAATTAGAAAGTGTTTGGCTACTTTTCACTATATATTATGATGCATATGTTCTATTTTTATAATATATTGGTAAAAATGCCGCTGATTTT
This sequence comes from Argiope aurantia, assembly GCA_026543865.1. Taxonomy (NCBI): domain Eukaryota; kingdom Metazoa; phylum Arthropoda; class Arachnida; order Araneae; family Araneidae; genus Argiope; species Argiope aurantia. Next base: position 265,704 of record JAPMOR010039859.1, read on the forward strand.
ATTTTATAAAATACAGTTTGGAACATCAAAAAATATTTACTTTCTTTCTACTGATGTTGTTTTTCTAGCAATATATTGATGAATGCTTGTTAGATATTGAAAAGTACTAGTTGATTCATTTACAGAGTGGCATATATGCAGAACTGAATAATTTTGAAGTCCAAGCAACAGCTGATGAAACCTGACCTGGAAGAATATCTAATTTAAAATTAAACCTGGATATTCTAATGTATATGTGTAGTCTAGTAATAAATATTTCTATGATTAATCGGACATGTAATTAATCAAATTAATTACATTTCCTGTTATTAATTGCATAAAGTAACTGTTGCAGCAAAACTGTCATGAAGGTGTAAGGAATTCTAGAACACAATTTATCAATAAACTAGAATTATTCACTAGACGCAACAAGTAATATAAAGATATCGGGAACTTGTCCACAACATGTTGTATTCAGCGTTTATAAAGAGATTTAGAATTTTCTGAAACGTTCATAAAAATACTGAATTTGAAATAAAATAACATTTCTTAGATAACGACCATAGACAAGTAGATGAATAATATAATGATCTAGTTACTGAGTTATGAGGATTGATAGCGAAAATCATTTATGAGGTTATATCTATAAAATATTATTATATATATTACTAAAATATTAAGTTATAATAAGCAAAAAGAATAAAAAAAAGGAAAGGAAATGAGGAATGATAGTTTGATTCAGAAATAATTTTTAATTGAAATTTCATAATGTTTGTATTTTTGATTAATTTCTTATAAAAATATATGTTATAAATATTTCTTTATTTATATTGCTATTTATTTCCTTCTTTCATCTATACATAAGAAAAACGTAACCACATTTATTTTCGGAAATATTATTCCTTGGTTAAACCTAACCGCTCTAAATATCTTTTTTAGATAATGGAAATAAATTGCAGGTATAGTATTTATTAAAATATCAATTATTTTCTCAATGAATATTTTATATTGCTCTCAGCTTTTTTCAAGCTCTGTAATGAATCATTAAAATAAATTTAATAATATAAATTTCCAACAAAGCTCAAAGAAACTCAAAATAAGAAATGTTAAGAACAAATAAACGCAATATGTTGTTAGACTATTTCTTGCATTATTATCCAGCTGAATGATTACGCTAAAAAGATAATTAAAATATAACAAATGGAACAATTAATCATAATTTTGTTTTAGAATACATCAAGCATGATTAGTGAAACGCACATTAATAAATATTAGACTACAAGAGATGGGTTTTTAGCATACACATATATTAGCCCATATGGAAAATAATTAAAGGAGTTATTTATTAGATATAAACAAAATAAGGATTGTCTGAGTTGGAGTAAATCAATTTAGCCTTACATACAGTTCCCGTTTAGGGGTACAATAAGGGTTAAGATATATAAAATACATAAGATAATTTTAATTATCATTTTTTTATTATAGAGTTCATTAATATGACTTCGAAAGAAGTTACAAAAGAAAACCAATAATATGATTAGTGAACTGAATAATAATAAATACAACATGCAAGTAATAAATTAACTTTTATAATAAATAATTAAAAGAGTAGTTTGACAAACATAAACAAAAATGAAGTGGTGACATCTATGTAGGAATATGTTAATTCTATACTACATTCACTTTCCACAATGAAGCTTAATCTTTAGTATTCCTTTATTGCAAACTTATAAATAATAATCAGTTGCATGTATGTAATATATAACGATAATAATATTAGGTGCATCATATTATTATTTATAAATAATTTAGTAACCTAATAAAAGTATCAATCTATCTGGCTTGCTTCATCTTTATTGTTTTATTTGCCTTATTTTATAACTTTTCTATTTGTTCTTGAAACATTTCTAATTAATTTCTTAAAAATATTAATATAATTATAAAATACTTATAGTGGAGCTACTAATTAATTGTGCATAGAAAATGAATATAATTATCAGATATGCAGAATTTTTTTAACATAGTTATAATGAGAATAAGTTATAATGAGAATTTTAAGCCAGCTTATTCCAATATTACAAATTGCAGAATATCTAGGGTTTTGAAAATTTCAAGTTTTTTTTTCTAGCATTTGGCTCTTTTACACAACGTATTCTAAACTGAAATAATCTAATTTCATACTGAAAATTTGATATTTATAAAAAAAGGAAAAGAACATTTCGATTAAAAATAGAAAAAATGAAAAAAGTTTGGTATATTATTGTTAAATAACAAAAGGAAATTATCCCATTTCTCCCCAGTATTTTGTAAATAAATACCTTTTTCTAAAACATAAAAGAAATATGGAAAAAATCTTAAATCAAGCGAAATTCCAAGATATTTAATGTATATTCACTATCTTCAAAGTTTATGTCTAAATATTTTTTTCTTCCTTTTATCACCATGTTGTTACATAAACAACAAGGAAGATCATTATTTGTTAGGAAGAAAAAAGATCCTTGATCTCCTTCCTATCTTCTTTAAGTAAATACAATGTCAAGGCGAAGAAAAAAAATGGAGACTGTACGGAATTGATTATTGATGAAAGAAAAAGCAAAAAAAAATGTATGCGATACGAAGAAAATGGAACATCAAGTATTTTTAGGATGAGTAGTTGTCAGAAACATTTCAACAGCACAAGTTTCTTTTGTTCACTTTCAGTTACAAGAAAAATTAAATTATTAAAAAATATAAGTAAAACTTCTTTTAACAGTATTAAATGCTGTGTATTTATATATCAATGAAATCCCTGCTTCTATTTTGTTTTGAAATGCTTCAATGCTTTGATTAATTCACAGTGCATTCCTTGATTTTGAAATGCAGGATCTGCTAAATTTTGATATGCTTAATTAAGCCACAAACTAATTATAACGAAATTCGTCATAGCAAGTTTGATTAAACAAATGTGTGCTATGATTTAGTTTCAAAATTTCGATGAAAGTGAACAATGCTGCAATGAATTTGTATGAAATACAGCCATGACATATAATTTCAATACATAACGAAAGCTAATTGAATGGTCAACTTTTACATTACAGCTAATCTGCATTCTGTGTTTAAACGCTTGCGATTATAAGGTAACTGAAAAATTCCATAAATTGTTTTTGAAATCTTTTAACTACTAAACTTGTTCAATCCAGTTGTGCAAGTTTTAAACTGTTGGGTTGGGTTCTATTTCAAATAAGGAATTTAGGATGTAAGGGGAATTATCAAAGGATGTCCTCGGGAAAAAAATTCAACCATTCATACTTGACGTAGAGATATTGTCCTTCCTCGAGGTATAATTCCAAAAATTTCAGAAAATAATTAAGCACTGAATTTGTACTTGTGTGAAATTTAAAAATAGGATTTAGAATTTATGACTAAATGATATATTTTATATATATTAGACACTACGTTGATTCAAATAAGAGAAATATGAAAATTTGAGAACATAACACATAAATTAAAAATTTTGAAAAACTCATTTATTAAAGTTGAGTCTGTAGTTCAAATTAGGATTGTTAAATAGTGACTCATCGTGGCTTCTTCCATATCCAGACTGATTCCAAAGAGTAGGCTTAGGAGTTCACATCACCATTCCAATATTTAGAAAAACACTAATATGAAACTGCATTCAGAGTGCGACTACTTTCAAGGAACAGAAAGCTAATCACCAGTAATTATTGGATATGATTTATAAGAAGATCTCTTTAATGTTTGCGATTTTCTTTGATTTTGTGGATTATCTCTAGTTTAGAATGCTGGTTAGTCTGTAAAAGAGCTCTGAAATTTGAAAAGGAGTCGGATTTTCCATTTCTTGCGCTACACCGTAAGAGGATTCTTGACTCACAACGATCTTATGTTTACCTTCTGGAAAGTTTTGAACCCTCGAACATCAAAATCAAAACCTTGGCATTAGGTCACTCTGAATGTCATCAGCGGATATAAACAAAAAAACAAATATACTTTTATTTTATGTAAAATATTTTACGTTTTAAAATCATGATTAGAATGAATATTTTTTCGATTTTCAAAATTTTGCTTATTTAAAGAAATCAGGAATTATTGCCTGGTTTTTGAAAATAATTTTAACTCTTTTCAATAAGACAATAATTGTACAATTTGCATAAAAATATAATTACTTTTTATGCATTCCATTTAAATTTAATTTCTCTTCTGTAGAAATTCTTATAAAGAAATTATTGCATTTTTTGAGTGAAGATAGCAATAAACCATTTAAGGAAATTATAGTCTATAAACTGAAACACAATATACTGTTTGCTCTTATGGTATTAGTTGAAAAGGAAATGAATGTGTTTTCTGCTAAATAGGAAAACTTGTAATTATAATCTATAATTGAATGTAATGTAAGAAATAGAATGAAAGAAAAGATATAAAAATTATAATCTTTTCCGCATTTTTGAAAAAAATACTTTAAAGTAATTTATCATTATTTTTAAAGATATACTAAGATATTTTAAAGATTTTAATTGAAATGCTTTTATTTCATGAGCAAAAATTAAACGGATTAATTAACGGATCAATTAAACAGTTATATAATTGAACTGGAATTAATTTAATTCAAAAGAATTAACAATTCTCAACATATTTTACTGTTATATGTGAAATATTATGACAGTTTAAAATTGTACAAAATGAAAACAATTAGCTTCGGTTAATCCTGGAACAAATAAAATTTGATAACCTAACTTGGTGAATTCAAAAACTGATGAAATCTAAACGTACTAAACGTTTAATTATTTTTCGGTCTTTTTATCGTAATATTCCGGAAATTATTTCATAATTTTATCGTTTTCAAATAAAGCTAAGATGAAAGAATTCATAGATAAGGATTCTGACATATTTTTGCACTTTAGTATCAGAAATTTGGAAACAATGAATGAAGTCTATTCTGTTAGTATCAATTTCTTTTAAATTTCATAAATAATAGCATATATTTGATGACACTTTTAACTTTAGAATCTAACACTTGTTTTCTATCATTACACGCAATTTAGGAATCTAATAATCAGTTTAATTTTTTTGAAATAAATAAATCAATTATTCTGCATGCCAAATTGATGACAAAATAATCAGAGGTTACGACTTTGAATAAAATCACTAAAATTGCTAAATTATTGCAAAATTTATGATTTAATTAATGGGTTTTAATGGATATTTTTTTTTCATTTGAAAATTCATCTAAATTAAGAGCTCTAAAATTAAATATGATAATCACACTCACATAGGACAATTTTTGTGTTTCAGAATATAATAAAATGTTTTCTTTTGAAAAATTTTCCTATTTTCCTTTGAAAAAAAAACTGAAGTAAAATTGCATGTTTAAAATATGCTTTTAATGTTTACTTATGCACTTTAAAAGTGAAATATGTAAATAACGAATAAATAAGTATGAAACATCGTAATGGATAAATCTTTAACCCTTAACTGGGGACATGCGGTCTGTGAGACCGCTAGCGATGGATTTCCTATCACCCCTATTCTATTTTTAGCTGAATTGAATGGATTGACACTGTAGCTTCCTGTTTTTTTACCTTCAATACACGTGCACTTTTTCAACCGATTTCAGCAGATACTTTTTAAAATAATTCAGTTATTTCTTCGAGCGCGGTCTCCAAGATCGCATCTCCCTGTTAATGTACCAGTGATAAACAAGGCTTAGCAGATGACGCTAAAACTTGGGGCCCGAAATATCATTCAGTTTACTGATCCTATTACGAAGCAGTGCTCCAGACACTTTTAAATGAAACAGAAAGTGATTTTAGGGATAGGGATAATTGTACAGAAGAGTTTTTCGATGAAAGTTCGCATTGAACTGATTTTGATATGTACGTTCAAACATAATTAATTTTTCTAGTGATAAGGTATATTGAAAAATTTATAAAATATATTAAAATACGAAGAGATATATTGGGTTGTTCGAATTATCATTTTCGTCCGTCGATAATTCAGAACTTTCAGAAATATGATCTTCTAACTCCGGCGACACAATTTCTTTATCATCTACAGCAACTAATAACGTACCATGGATTTCTTTTCCTAATAAAGACATACGTATCTATGCTTGAATTGATGAAAAAAAAACATCATTTTTAGTGGTTGGAATCGGCATGAGAATCTCATCCTCATTTCGAGGTGTTGCCACCCCCCTCCCGAAGATTAAAGTAAAAAAGGAAACTTTTGAAATTTCTCTTTCCAGTGTATTTTAACATCACTAAAATCCCTCTCTGGATTAGTGTCACTCTTATTCCCGACTTAGTCGTTGGAATGCAGCAGACTATTGAATAATACTGCTCCATTGTAGATCTGCATCAAGGAGGAAATGAGGCAAGGATTCGCTTTTTGTTACGGAAGGTGTTAAACCTGCGGAAATTATTCGTTTATTTCAAGTCAGTATGATGTCAACTGCTTACCATAAAGCAAGATCTACAAATGGATAGAAGGCTTCAAAGAGGGACATACTTCTTTATATGACTACAAAAGATCGAGAAAGACATCGGCATCAACCATTAAGGACAATTTGAAAGTCGTTGAGGGTGATGGAAAATAGATGAATCAAAGGAGACAAAATATCCAATACTATACTTATACAGCGCTCGGCCACATTCCGCCAATGAACAACCGAAACAATAAAGGAGTTGGGATTTGAAGTTCTGGAACACCCACCATACAGTCCAATCCTGTCTCCAAGTGATTTCCATATGTTTGGAACATTGAAGAAAGTGATTAGTGGAAAAAGATTTGTAACCGATGAAGAAGTTATTGATGTGGTGCTAAATTGGTTACGGAACAACCAAAAAACTTTTTTTCCGACAGAATAATAATAAAAAAATGAAATGATTGGAAAAGTGCGTTGAAGTCTAGGGTGCTTATGAAGAAAAATAATGTAGGCTTCAATTTTCTATCATTAGAATAAATGCGCCTTTTCCAAAATGTTCACTTACTTTTTGACTCTTTCTCGTACATAGAACTTTTGGATCAATTTCAAAACTACGACGCTTTTCAAAGAAAACAGGAAATGCCCTACAAACACTTGTGAATGCTTCTCATTGGTTACGACATTCACACGTAATTAATTCAACATAATTAATTTTTCTAGTGATAAGGTATTTTGAAAAATTTAAAATATATATTAAAATACCAAGAGATATTGTCACGTAGATATTCTAGTGTTGGACTCAATGACGCACTCAAGAGGTAGAGCTAAACCAATTTATTAACTGAACTCAGAACTGAGAATACAGTAACTGACAAATCCTCTACTTTTATATAAGCAGAGAAAGTTTCAGAATACTCTTCTGGAGACAGTAAGAAAAGTCCAGAACACTTGTCTGGTAAACTAAAGAAATGTCCAGTATCTTCTGGAACATTAAATAAAGGTAAACATAAAATCAAGGAATAAAGTAATTACATACACTATCAATCTCAGTGTCTCCATCGGGACTCGAACCCAGGTCTCCTGATCACAAGACCCGTGCCATGACCATTCGGCCATGGAGATTCGACAGTTTCTCTTCAATGCGGCATTGCTCCCTCCTTAGAAGAACAGCGTCTCGATGTTATGACATTTCATTGTGTGGTTCTAGTTCTCGATCGAGTCACAGGGCCAGCATAAGTTGTCGTGTCTTCACGGTGAGTAGTCTCTTGAGAAATGTCTCTTTCCGGAACCTCCATTGTTTTATAAGAATGTTGGTCGTCTTGTTCTTCTGGGTCATGGTATGGTTTCATGCGTAAAACGTGGACAACTTCTTTCGGTTTCCGCCTTCTAAAATTAGGATCGAAATCGGCTACTTCATAAGTGACGTCGGACAACCGCCTCAAGACTTGATAAGGGCCAAAGTACCTCTTGAGTAGCTTCTCAGAAAGTCCCTTTTTACGAACTGGAATAAAAATCCACACCAACTCCCCTTGATCGTATGCCACCATCCGATGTTTGGAGTCATAATGCCGGCGATCTTTCTGCTGAGCCTCGAGAGTTCGTGCACGAGCTAATTGCCTCGATTCTTCTGCCTTATTCATTAGACGACTAACGTAATCGTCTTCTTGGCTGAATTCATTGGGGTCGAGAGGAAACATCGTATCCAACAGCGTTTCAGCTTCTCTCCCATGTAGGAGGTAGAAGGGCGTAAAACCTGTCGTGTCCTGCTTGGCAGTGTTGTAGGCGAATGTGACGAACGGCAATATCTGGTCCCAGTTCTTCTGTTCGACATCAACATACATAGAAAGCATATCTGCTAGCGTTTTGTTGAATCGTTCTGTAAGGCCATTTGTTTGCGGATGATAGGCTGTTGTCATTCGATGAGTGATATTGCACAGTCGATTGATATCGGATACCAACTTGGACGGAAAAACTTGCCCACGGTCTGTAATGATAACTCGTGGAGCTCCATGCTTCAGGATTATGTCCTCTAGTAGGAATTTGGCAATTTGGGTAGCTTCTGCCGTCGGTAAAGCTCTGGTGATTGCGTACCGTGTCAAATAATCGGTGCATACTGCAATCCATTTGTTGTCATCGTCAGATTTTGGAAATCGTCCTAGCAGGTCGATTCCGACGCGATGGAAAGGAGCGGCAGCTGGTGGAATAGGCACGAGATGACCTGGTGGCTTCTGAGGAATAGATTTTCTCCTTTGACATTCTCGGCAGTGCATCACATATCTTCGAACATTTCTGTACAAACCTGGCCAATGGAATCGCTTTCTTATTCTATCATAAGTCCTGGTGAATCCTAGATGTCCGGCGGTAGGGTCATCATGGAGAGATTCTAGAATACTGAGCCGTAAATGCTTGGATCACTGGTAGAAATTTCTTTCGGGAGGGATCGAAATTCTTCTTGTAGAGGACTCCTTCGACTACTTCAAAGTTTCCCAGCCTGCTTGCTTCGGTACTTTGTTGGTCTCTTATTATTCTTGCCAATTCTGGATCTTTCATCTGTTCTTCTGAGAGATTAGTGAATAAAGTGGCACCAATGGAGTCCCCAGGCCATGAAGCATCGACTTTTAATGGGTTTCGGGATAGACTATCAGCATCTTTGTGTTTCCTTCCACTTTTGTACACCACTGATACGTCGTATTCTTGGAGTCGCAGAGCCCATCTAGCGAGTCTTCCAGAGGGATCCTTCAGTCCTGTCAGCCAACACAGGGAATGATTTTAGGTGACGATCTTGAAAGCCTTACCAAAGAGATATGGCCGCAAGACATTCTCTTTCAGTTGTGGAATAGTTTTTCTCAGCCTCCGTCAGAGTCCGAGAGGCATAAGCTATTACTTTTTCCTTCCCATCTTGGATTTGGACTAATACTGCACCAATTCCGTATCCACTCGCGTCGGTGTGAAGTTCCGTGGGTGCAGTTTCGTCATAAAGGCCTAAGACAGGATCAGAGGTAAGATCTTTCTTCAAGGTATTAAAAGCTTCCACTTGTGCAGGTCCCCAACAGAATTTTGTGTCTCCCTTCAGTAACAACTGTAGAGGTTCGGCTTTATGGCAAAAGTCCTTGATAAATCGGCGATAGTAAGAGCAAAGTCCCAGAAAGCTTCTGATGTCATGGATATTCCTAGGAACGGGAAAATCACTCACGGCCTTTATTTTTTCTGGGTCCGATCGTACGCCATCACTGGATACTAGGTGTCCCAAGATCTTTATCTCTTGTGCACCAAAGCGACATTTTTTTGGATTAAGGATAAGCCCGGCGTTCTGTATGCACTGGAGGACGGTATTCAACCTCTGAAGATGTTCATCGAATGTTTCTGAGAACACCACAATGTCATCTAAATAGCAAAGGCACATTGTCCATTTTAAATGTCGCAGAAGATATTCCATCATCCTTTCAAAAGTTGCAGGAGCATTGCATAAGCCAAATGGCATCACTTTAAAATCGCATAGTCATCGGCATAGCGTCCCTCATTCGACTATGGACTGCCGAAATCTCTCCTATTAGCCCGATATGCCTCAAAAATAGATTTGCGATCTCGGCAATATCGAACTACATGGCCAGGGCGGCCACAATGGAAACAGACGGGTCTTCTATCAGGAGTGCGCCAGACATCCGTCTTCCTCTGTGGTTGCTGTGCTACGGGCATAGGTCGTCTGGCAACGTCTGCATAGGTGGGTTGGCGTCTTGGTTTGACCTTTGTCCACTCTGCTGTTGTCTGTGACAAAGGAGCCAAAGCATTTTCCACTTCCACTCGAACAATGGCTTCAATGCCTTTGTCCTGGACTTCGGGATCGACTACTGGAGACATAAGGCGCTTTACCTCCTCGCGCACTATTTGACGTTCTAGTGATGCCAGATCCAGTTGTTGGTCAATTGCAGCCATTGGTACGACATTTGGGAGCCTTTCAAATTTCCTACCACGGATCCTCTTTTGCTGCATTTCTTCGATTTTTCTATACCATTTTATAAAGTCCTCTGTAGTGGTTATTTCTTTCGTCAGAAGTGCCTGGTAAACATCTTCGGCGACTCCTTTCATCAGATGAGACACCTTCTCTTCTTCTGACATACCTGGTTTGACTTCATGGCATAATCCCAACACGCTTTGGATGTATGATTGCGTGCTTTCGCCTGGTGTTTGAGCTCTATACTTGAGCTCATCTTCTGCCTTCTTTACATATTGCTGTGTTTCTCCAAATGCTCCTTTTAACATTGATTTAAAAACATCCCAGGAATTCATTTTTTCTTCAATATTTTTGAACCATTGTTTTGCTGTACCATCCAGGAAGAAGAACACATTTGCGAGAGAGGTCATGTCATCCCATCTGTTGAATTGTGATACTCTGTCGTATTCCTTAAGCCATTTGTTTGGGTCTTGTCCTACTTCTCCTTTAAATACTGTTGGGTTCCTGTACTGTAGCTGTGCTGATGTCAGGATGACCGGTTTAGTCTCCGGTTCCACAGGCATTTTCCTTGTCTTTCTCGGTGGTGGGAAATAAAGTCCAAATTCTGGTTCAAGGCCTTTAAGGCGATCGCTTCTTCGTAAATTCGTTTCCACTCTGACTGGAATCGCTACCCAGCACCTCCACCAAAGAATGTCACGTAGATATTCTAGTGTTGGACTCAATGACGCACACAAGAGGTAGATCTAAACCAATTTATTAACTGAACTCAGAACTGAGAATACAGTAACTGACAAATCCTCTGCTTTTATATAAGTAGAGAAAGTTTCAGAATACTCTTCTGGAGACAGTAAGAAAAGTCCAGAACACTTGTCTGGTAAACTAAAGAAATGTCCAGTATCTTCTGGAACATGAAATAAAGGAAAACATAAAATCAAGGAATAAAGTAATTACATACACTATCAATCTCAGTGTCTCCATCGGGACTCGAACCCAGGTCTCCTGATCACAAGATCCATGCCATGACCACCCGGCCATGGAAATTCGACAGTCTTTCTTCAATGCGGCAATATATTGGGTTGTTCGGAAAGTAATTTCGTTTTTTCCCGACAGAGGATTTAATTGTATTTTTTTGCAACCAACTTCACATTTAAGCCGTATAAATTTTATATGCTTTGAGAGCTCATATAGCAAGGCGTGTGTGCGAAAAATTCCAATTAATTATACGCAGTAGTTTTTGGTTGGTGCTCTTTTAAATATGGAGATCGATAAGCAGCATTTTCGACTTATCTTACTGTTTTACTACAGAAAGGGTAAAAATGCTGTTCAAGCCAGAAAGAAATTGACCCATGTGTATGGAGAAGATGTGTTGACAGTACGCCAGTGCCAGAACTGGTTCGCTAAATATTTTAGACGGTAAAACCTTCACCTCAAATGAGGAGGTCAAAAACCACCTCGATCAGTTTTTTGGCAGAAAAGACCAAAAATTTTTTGAGCGTAGAATTATGCTACTACCAGAAAGATGGCAAAAGGTGTTGGACCAGAACGGCCAATATATAATTTAATAAAGTATTTGTTTATTATACGAAAACCGTCTTTCATTTCCACAAAAAAAACCAAAAAAAAAAAAAAACGAAATTACTTTTCGAACAACCCAATATATACAGAATTTATAGGTTGATTTTTATACTAGTTCTTAAACTGAATGTTTAAAATGCCATACAAAACCGTGCTATGAAAATCACACTAGCCAAAAAAAAGGCCCAATTTTACCCATTGTCATTTTTTTTTATTTTTCATATAATTATTGAATTTTACATTATATTGTCTTCTATATACCTTCATATACTGTAAAAATAAATATGATTTAAAAAGTAAAAAGTAATATGTTTTTTCAAGAATATTATATATTGTAACATGTAATTTGAGAAGAAAATGTATGTTTCAACGCATTTACCTTTTTCAATGACAATACATTTTGAAAAATTTCTAAAACATATCTATATATCAAGAGAAATATCTGCAAAATATATTGGCAGTTTTTCATACTAATGCATTCATTAGAAAATTTAATTTGAGTCTAAATGAAATGCGGTCTCGTAGACCGCACCTCCCCAGTTAAATCTTAAAATTTCACCTCTCCATTTAAGGGTTAAGATATAACATTTTGTATTGATAATAAATCGATGCTTATTGTTTTCAAATATATTAATTATACAAAGAAGAAATGTCTTAATAAACAAAAATTTTGATATCATGATTTTGTTGAAATTTCAGGAAGATGTCTTAAAAACATTTTTTTTAATTTTATTTTCCAATCTATGAACTTGATGATTTAAAAATGTATTCATCAAGTTCATAATTCCGTCCTTATTATTCACGATAGTTAATGTATGCAGAATATTATAAGACAGAAAAGATGGCACTTTATTTATTGAGCAAACGACAAATTGCAGGAAAGAGCTTTTATTTAATTTAATAAAATAGTAATTATCAACTAATGTGCAGCGTTTCATTTTGATACTTAGCCATTCATGGAAAAAAAAATATTGCACTTGAAGAGAGATTCTTATGGCAGTTTTTTTTAAATTTCTATAAGGCATTCTAACATGAAATAATTATATATTATAAAATTATTAAAATTTATTATGAAAATTGTAATGGAATTTAAATAAATTTCGTTCCTTTGAAAAAACAATTTTTTCAAAAAAAATATCTAAAAATAGTTTTTCTCATTAAGAAATAATTTTTTTCCTAATAAAAAATAGGTTTCTTATTTTATTTTGAAATATATTGTCTGATTTTGTTACAACGCATATCTCTGGCATCTTTTGTAACAGACTAATAGTTATATATTTAAACAACTTGCTCCGGCATTAGGAAGTTCTGGAATGAAATGAACTGCATATTTTAACAAAGGAGATTCCAGATATAATGATCAAGGGAAATGCCAACAGAATTTCGTTAGAAATTCATTGCAGCCTCTCAAATACAGGCAAGTTAAATTATCTATTCATGATTGAGACAGATTCTGTACTTGTAAACAAGCTCATTCAAATTTTGGTAGACTGAATTCTCTATGAATTGAATACAGGCTTTTCTATTGCATTTTATAGAATTAATCATTGCTTTAAATTTATCATTGCTTTATATCGCTTTGTAACAAGGTCTTATACTGGCATTATAATTCTAATCAAAATATTTTAAAATTGGATACAAACAAAATATGATACTGTTTTTTAATATATCCTCATTTAAGTAATTTCAATTTATCTTAATAGTGAAAAATTCAAATTTATGGATTGATTAAAATGAAATATAAATATTTTGCAGAATTATAGCTAATTGTAGCATAATCCTTTAAATGTAAGTTCTTGCTTGTAATCAGCAGTTTAAAGTAACAAAGTTAGAATTTTTAAAACTAAATAATTTATATTAAGTTATTGGGTTAATTAATAATTATCAGGTGTTTCTTTGACATGCTATATTCTAATAAAAATTTACAATACTTCATAAATTTATGAATAAAAATATTCTTTTAGGTTATAAAAAGGTACCTTAGGTACCATTTTGAGAAAGGATGGAAAGCAGCAGTCATTTTGCGATCTCGTTCAGCTAACGTAAAAGGCACAATCAGTGAAAGTCGATGCAAGGAATGGTTTGCCCGTTTCAAATATAGTGGAAGTAACTTGACAGATAAGAAAGCCATCGGATTTCGACTACGAGGCACTTTTGGCAGCCGTGGAAGGAGACGAAAGCCTGACAACTCGGATACTGGTCGACAACTTCAATAAGAACCATTCAACCATCATTCCGTTATTGAAGCTCCGGATTAATCATTTAAAATTGTTATTGTTGAATTTTTATGTTTCCTTTTTCATAATAAATGATGTTCAAGAACGCCTGATAATATCGTTTAAAAACACCTGATAATTATGTACCAACCTAATAAAAATCAATGACCAAATATAATGAATGTTATTTTAAAATCTAATTTAAACTTAATAAATTTCCTTACTTTCAGTTTAATTCAGCCTATATTAACTTCATTCTAAAGTATTCTCTTATTTCCTGATCCAATTCCATTTTTTCTATTTAATTAATTCAATAGAAGCTTTGTAAAAATGCTTAGGTCGGCGGTTCACAAGCTCCGAGTGAAGGGATAACAAATCGCTGACTTAAAGAAATTCTTTCAAAAGATCCCAATAATGATCTTACCTAACTCGGCATGTTTAGGAAATTCCTATCGAAATCTCACAGTATATAATCAAGGGGATAAATTGTATATTATCTTTTCCTCATTTCACTCTGTGTCTTTCTGTGTTGATGTGCTCGTCGTTTATGCTCGTACATAAATCATGTCTCCAGAATTAAAAATTCAAAGTGTTTCTCTCTCTCTCTCTCTCTCTCTCTCTTTATATATACATATATATATATAAGTAACCAATCTAAAGTAAGAAATAATTTGAAAACGAAACTAAATGAAAACGAAAGCGAAACAGTTTCGAAATCGCAACAAAAATTATTTCCTATTCAAACTAAAATCAAAAATGGAACAGGTAAAAACTTCATAGTATTTCGAGAGCGCAAATGCAGCTACTTCTAAAACACAGATGAACTGATACAAAAGTATAAAAATCAAGTTAAAAGGAAAAATAAATAAACCAAATAAAAAAAATAGAATAAAAAAAGAATCCGACCTGAAGACTTTTTCAAGGGTCGCCCTCAGGCAGGGATTTAAAAAAAAAGGGATTTTTTCTGTTAAGAAAATTCAGACAATTACGTCTAATAATGATTCCTTCGTGACCCGAAAATCCCCTGAGATTAGGCCCAAGAGATATACCATTTTAACAGAAAGGAAAATACAAAACAACAAATTAGAAGAAAAACCACTAATAAGTAAAAATACAATAACAAAAAAACAATAAACACCAAAATACCATAAAAAACACTAAAAAAACGAAAAGGCAAGAACATACCATCAACAGTCAAGGAAATTTTAAGCTATCGATTGTGATTCCCGCTTATTAAAAACACAAAGATAACGGTAATTTAGGTAAAAATTGTAAGCTCCCAGCGCCACCTATTGAGTGATTTAATATGCAAGGAAAGTTCTATTTTTTATTTAAGCCAAAGGATTAAACCCAAACCATACCTTGTTTAATTAAAAAATTGACATTGCAGTAATTTTTAGGAAATTCATTTTTAATTAAATTATTAATGAGGTTGTTTGATGCTTCAATATAGGAATTTTTATTATTGCAAACCCTTTTGATCCTGTTAACTTGTGAGAAAATTAGATTTTTGAAAATTTTAGAGTTTAGATTGGAATGGTAGTTACATAGTTTTGTTATTTTGAAGTTGAATTCATCCCTTTTATCGTATATACCAACTATTGTTTTATCATTATCAATTTCGATTTTTAAATCCAGAAAGGTAGCCTCAAGTTGATTTTTATTCGTTTCTGTTAGAATTAAATCTTTTGGATAGCAATTAGTTACAATATTAGTATTGTCGAAGTTAATCAAAAGTAGGTCATCAATATATCTCCACCCGTTTATTAAATTATAATTAATTACTTTTTTCTCATTGTAATGTAGAAAAATATTAGCCTAAGCACTTGAGAAAGCTGTTCCCATTGGAATGCCCTTAACTTGTTTATAAAAATTAATACCATGAAAAACGTAATTTTCAGTAATATTAAAATTAAATAACTCAAGTCAGTTATTTTTAGGAATAATATTTTCAATTAAATATTCGTCATAGATAAAAGTGCAAACTTTTATTAATTTTTCATGAGGTAGATTAGTGTATAAATTTTCGAAATCAAAAATATTAAGTTTATTAACGTTGTTATCTTTAAGAAAATCCAGAATTTCTTTGTTACTAGAAATAATAAAGTTGTCTTCATCTTTTATTTTGTCCAGGATAATTTTTAAGTATTTAAAGAAATGTTTACCCGTATAGTAATTATAACTGCCAGTGCTACAGATCACGAATCTGAATTTTATTGGATTTTTATGAAATTTAACTGTTGGGAATAAATAAGGATAGTTAAGAGAGCAAGTCTTAGTTTTGGTTTTTTTTTGCGAATGCTAGCATTCTTTTATCTAATTCCTTTTTCCCGGTGTTCTTTAACATATAAGTTGCGTTAGAATTATATTCATTAATTATAAGTTCTTTATAATAATATTTACAAATTAAACAGAAATTATTTGCTGATTTATCTATTACTGTAATAACAAATTTTTCTTTTAAATTTTTTATTTCGTTTTTCAATGTTTTACTAAAATAAATCCCACGTTCTTTAGATCTGTCAAAATCAATATTCATTTTTATTTTTATTTCCTTTAAAATTCTCACCTTCCATTCTCTGAAACCTTCCGCAATCCAATGGTATTTTCTAGATAATTTGGCAATAAAAACATCCAAATCATTACCAATAGAAATCAAGATTTTGTCATGGTTTATTTTTTCTCTTAATCTAAATTTTGTTCCTCTTCCCATTAAATCTCTTAAAGAGTTGGATTCAATAATTTTTAAATTACCTGTAATAATATGACCTTTATCAACATCTATAAAATCTTTATAGTTTTCTTTGTTACAGTAACAATCTGTAATATTTATTTTATCTAAATTTTTGCCATAGTAATTATAATTAAAAAATTTTTTCTTTAAAGTTGAAGTGTAACTAAACGCTATTGAAACAGTTGTTTTATCTGATAGAGGAAAAAATATATTATTATTATGTACAATTTTGGGCAATTTTACATATTCGAAGTAAATATCCAAGAATTTAATCACACAGAATTCTTTGTAAACATTATTTTTATTATTAAAAAGTAAATCGTTTTTTCCAATGTTAAGCTTACATTTAATTAGATCTAGAACAATACATTTTGTGTACGAATTTTTAAACTCTAATTCCCCGAATTTATTATTTAATAACCATTTAATTTTATTACTTCTGAGACCAAAAATGTATTTCCTAATTTTGTGAATGTTTTCACTCTTGTGTTCCAGATAACAGTAATTTTGAAATTCCTCAAATATAATTTGAAAATTGCCCCCTTTACCTTTACCTCTTTTAAATCTTTCAGAATAGTTATCTTTATTTAGAAAATTTTTAAATATGCTAAATTTGTTATAAATGCAATTATTGTTTAAATCTGCATAGCCTTCCCCATTTAATTTACTATTGAGACCATAGGGAAATAAAGTTTTCAGTTGTAATTGTACATAAGTACAGTAAAATTGTACATAATAATAATATATTTTTTCCTCTATCAGATAAAACAACTGTTTCAATAGCGTTTAGTTACACTTCAACTTTAAAGAAAAAATTTTTTAATTATAATTACTATGGCAAAAATTTAGATAAAATAAATATTACAGATTGTTACTGTAACAAAGAAAACTATAAAGATTTTATAGATGTTGATAAAGGTCATATTATTACAGGTAATTTAAAAATTATTGAATCCAACTCTTTAAGAGATTTAATGGGAAGAGGAACAAAATTTAGATTAAGAGAAAAAATAAACCATGACAAAATCTTGATTTCTATTGGTAATGATTTGGATGTTTTTATTGCCAAATTATCTAGAAAATACCATTGGATTGCGGAAGGTTTCAGAGAATGGAAGGTGAGAATTTTAAAGGAAATAAAAATAAAAATGAATATTGATTTTGACAGATCTAAAGAACGTGGGATTTATTTTAGTAAAACATTGAAAAACGAAATAAAAAATTTAAAAGAAAAATTTGTTATTACAGTAATAGATAAATCAGCAAATAATTTCTGTTTAATTTGTAAATATTATTATAAAGAACTTATAATTAATGAATATAATTCTAACGCAACTTATATGTTAAAGAACACCGGGAAAAAGGAATTAGATAAAAGAATGCTAGCATTCGCAAAAAAAAACCAAAACTAAGACTTGCTCTCTTAACTATCCTTATTTATTCCCAACAGTTAAATTTCATAAAAATCCAATAAAATTCAGATTCGTGATCTGTAGCACTGGCAGTTATAATTACTATACGGGTAAACATTTCTTTAAATACTTAAAAATTATCCTGGACAAAATAAAAGATGAAGACAACTTTATTATTTCTAGTAACAAAGAAATTCTGGATTTTCTTAAAGATAACAACGTTAATAAACTTAATATTTTTGATTTCGAAAATTTATACACTAATCTACCTCATGAAAAATTAATAAAAGTCTGCACTTTTATCTATGACGAATATTTAATTGAAAATATTATTCCTAAAAATAACTGGCTTGAGTTATTTAATTTTAATATTACTGAAAATTACGTTTTTCATGGTATTAATTTTTATAAACAAGTTAAGGGCATTCCAATGGGAACAGCTTTCTCAAGTGCTTAGGCTAATATTTTTCTACATTACAATGAGAAAAAAGTAATTAATTATAATTTAATAAACGGGTGGAGATATATTGATGACCTACTTTTGATTAACTTCGACAATACTAATATTGTAACTAATTGCTATCCAAAAGATTTAATTCTAACAGAAACGAATAAAAATCAACTTGAGGCTACCTTTCTGGATTTAAAAATCGAAATTGATAATGATAAAACAATAGTTGGTATATACGATAAAAGGGATGAATTCAACTTCAAAATAACAAAACTATGTAACTACCATTCCAATCTAAACTCTAAAATTTTCAAAAATCTAATTTTCTCACAAGTTAACAGGATCAAAAGGGTTTGCAATAATAAAAATTCCTATATTGAAGCATCAAACAACCTCATTAATAATTTAATTAAAAATGAATTTCCTAAAAATTACTGCAATGTCAATTTTTTAATTAAACAAGGTATGGTTTGGGTTTAATCCTTTGGCTTAAATAAAAAATAGAACTTTCCTTGCATATTAAATCACTCAATAGGTGGCGCTGGGAGCTTACAATTTTTACCTAAATTACCGTTATCTTTGTGTTTTTAATAAGCGGGAATCACAATCGATAGCTTAAAATTTCCTTGACTGTTGATGGTATGTTCTTGCCTTTTCGTTTTTTTAGTGTTTTTTATGGTATTTTGGTGTTTATTGTTTTTTTGTTATTGTATTTTTACTTATTAGTGGGTTTTCTTCTAATTTGTTGTTTTGTATTTTCCTTTCTGTTAAAATGGTATATCTCTTGGGCCTAATTTCAGGGGATTTTCGGGTCACGAAGGAATCATTATTAGACGTAATTGTCTGAATTTCCTTAACAGAAAAAATCCTTTTTTTTTTAATCCCTGCCTGAGGGTGACCCTTGAAAATGTCTTCAGGCCGGATTCTTTTTTTATATTTTTTTTATTTGGTTTATTTATTTTTCCTTTTAACTTGATTTTTATACTTTTGTAAATATATATATACTGAAATCCTGATACTTTCGAAAAATGCGCTTCAGTCTTTGCTCTTTAAATGGCCCAATTTACTCTTAATTATTATTGAATAATTTTATTTCATTTTTAAATTGTAACATATTCACTAGACTATTTTTTAAACCTAGATAATCGCATGGGTGTTATTAAATAGAAATTTTAAAGAATCCCCCCCCCTTAAAATGTTCATTTTATTTCTTCATGATATTATACAACGAATAAAATGTACAGAATAAAATTGCTGAGACACTAATGAAAGTGAGCCCCCTTCATCCTAAAAAAAGGTATTCAGGAATGGAATCCTTCCATTTTTTTAAAAGGAATAGTTTTTAAACGAAGATTAGAGTTTTTACTTTGATAAATTTTTGAGCTTAAAATAAAACATATTTAACATCGTTAAATATGTCTGTATAACAGTTAACTGTAATATCACTTCCTTGCGCTGTCAGTTACATAGCAAGGAAAAGAGTTTTACAGATATTTCTAAGGAGCATTGAGATAATACCAGGTCATCCCGGCTTTGACGACTAACTTGGAATCCACTTTGTCAAGAATTTGACGAATTCATTAATAAAAATGAAAGTTCTCGAATATACAGGAATTGTTATATATTATTATATATTCGAATATTAGGAGATATATCTATAAGTATCAAAATTCACAAACCGTTCTAGAAAATTCTGTGCCATGTCATGGAATCTTTGAAGGTCCTAGAGAACAGAAGAATGTTAGTTGAGTGAATTTTCGTTTTGGAGTGTGCTCTTAGAGAAAGCTCTCTTACTGCCATCCGGGGGAAAATGTGCTGTTATATTATTTAAACAATGATTTGTTGTTTCCATGTGTTCTATTTTTAGGTTATATTTTAAATATAGTTTTGGTTTTTCGTGTATCCTTGTGGAATGAAGAATCGTTTTTCTTTATTGAACCTGGACTGAACTTTTCATTATATATTCACCACTAGGTGAGTATATGATGTATTATTTTCGTACCAATAAATTAAAAAAATATCCTACCAGAAATAAGTGGAAGTTAAATTAAGTCAAATTTTGATTGTTCATGCTTTTCGCTATGTCTAGACTTTCAATTTAGTATTACGGATTTAAATGTTTAATTCGAATACACTTGAAAACCTTTATATAGGTTTTTAAGAAATAAAGCTTAGCAGATGATATGATTATAGTCTCTTACTTTCTTTTTTTCCGACAATGTAATAAGTATACCATTTAATTTATTGTTATATTCTAGTTCTGGAAATATTAATTTAAATTCAAAATGTAAATGATAGAATAGAAAAAAAATGGTTGTGCATTCTTCTGAATCCTTTCAATATAGTGATATTCTAGATTCTGTACAGTATATTTAAACTTAAAATACCGTACATTTCTAAATTAGTTTCTGTTCTTCGTAGAAAATATGAATAATTAAGGTATCCTGATTTAATATACAGCACGTGCACAAATTATCATAATTAATATGAAGCGTTTAATTCCGCAATAATAATTAAAGCTGTTAATGGATATTAAATTGACAAAAATATCATCTTCAAATTTAATTTGAAATTCTCCGAATTTCGAATTTTTCTTTTCATGAGCAGACAAAAGCTAAACTGAAGAACTTCCTGTAAAGGCTAAGTTAATGAATTTTTTTTCAGAATTTATTTAACTAGTTTTACAGATATAAATTTTTTTAGTCCCATGAGATAATTGTATATGTGGTATAAAGAATTTAATTAAAATACAC
Source organism: Argiope aurantia (assembly GCA_026543865.1). Taxonomy (NCBI): domain Eukaryota; kingdom Metazoa; phylum Arthropoda; class Arachnida; order Araneae; family Araneidae; genus Argiope; species Argiope aurantia. The sequence continues at coordinate 287,197 of JAPMOR010039859.1, forward strand.
TGTATTTTGTATAAACTACTTAGAAGTAGTTTAGCAAAAGGCCTTAGAAACATCTTAAATTTAATAGTTAATTAATTTTCCAAGAACAGATACTTTTTTCTTCTGAAAAGATATTTCCGGAAAAACTTGCCCTGTAAAAATTGTCGTGGAAACTGAAATTTACATTATTTTTAATTAATTCTTTTTAATGGCATATTTAAAATCATTTAAAATGTTTTAATTTTTTTTAAACTTATATCTATCTAAAATTTTATATTTAACAGAATTACTCAGTTTTTTTTAGTGAAAAGCAAATTAGTCACACGTAAAACTACGTATATATTAGTCATACGTAATTAAACGTAGTTTGAAATTCAACTAAATTTATAGGAAGTATAAAATAGAACCTGATAAATTGTATCTTAGCAGATCTGAATAAGATTTCTATTTGAATTATTGTTTTTTCGTTCTAATAAAATGTAGTGATAATGAAATTACTCATCTAACTATTAATTAGTGCGATCTTGTTTTCTACAATCTGCAGTGACATTTCTAAGAAAATTAGAAAATAATATTATTTTAATATATTGCTATTTGAAATCAGCGATAAAAATTGTGATAATTGGGTTGAATACAATACATTTTCTTATTAAATTCTGTTCTTAAATTTATCATATAAAAAATCTATCAATCACGTGTTTATGTGTTATCACGAGTACCAAAAAGTAAAAAAAAGGAAGAAAAATTCGAATTATTTATGTTTATATTTTTTTATATGAAAAGAGACTTATAAAACATAGAGAATGGTAATTAAATGATATTAAGCAAGTTACTTCAATAAAATTATGATGAGGTTGAAAAACAAAACTCTTTCATTTAATATGTAAAGCATTGTCGTTACTTTTGCTACTTTACATTTTTTTCAAACATGATATTATCCTCAATATGTAAATGTAATCTGCTAAAACGGTTTGCTGAATTTATTGCTGCATTGTCAACATCAATCGCAGATGACCCTTACAGGTTTCACTGTTGTACACATACGTACCCATTTGTTAAAACAATTGCTAAGAGCAACGAATTTATTATTGAAATCTTATATCATCCTTTTGTCGAGCATGGAATAAGATCTATAAAACTAACTAATTAAATATTTAATTTGTCTCAAAATTTTTGAATATCGGTATGGATGGTTCGTTAACATTTAAAAAGTATTGTTTCTGAAAACTCTCTTCTTTTTCTTTAATTATAGGAATATTCATCTTAATACGATTTCTCTATGTTATTTTCTCTTATGTTTCTTGCTTTTACTAGCATGGCGCATTTTAGAATCATCATTATCACTTTATGAACCAATTTCTCCGACGTGTACCTTTCCTTAACTCGCTTTTCTGAAGTCACTGTAGCAGCAATCCGTTACTGTTGACCTGATAACCTATCAAAACCAACAGAGTTGGCTGATTCACTGTCTTCACCCTAATATCATCTTGTGAAGGAAAACAAATGTTTATGTCAGTTTCTATGAATGCTTTATCAGGTGATCCAGAAATGTCAAGACTTCTTCAAAAATTCAAATAGAAACAAACATCAAGGTACAATTAAAGAATAATTATTACAATAAATAACTATAAATCTCAGATTTAAAACAATTAATTTTTAAACTTTAAAATATTGAATATTTTACTAAATCGCAATTAAAAATTATTAATAATAATATTATACAACTTTTAAATAGTAATAAACATCAATATTACATTTAATTCTCTGATGGAAAATCATTATAAAGCTTTTATTGAAACAGCAAAATTATGGAGTTTTTTCATGTCTTAAATAAAACAATTTGAAAATGCTAAAATATCTATGCAAATTTAAAATTACCTGCTACAATACCTAAATTAAAGAATTTTTCATAGTAGAATAATACAAATATATATAAAATTCTTTATTATTGATAAAGAATTTTTTTAATTTACTTTTTTCCTTCAAACTTTTCGTTTCAAGTAAAATTATTGAATATTGTAATCCGTGAAGAGAATAGGTTAAATATTCTTTACAGTAATCTTTTTTCGAAAACTGATAGCTGTGTAGGGATTATATTTTTAAAATTATTTTTTGTGTCAAGACTGTTAAGAATATATTTTACTATACCATGCTGCAAAGTAGCAGCGTTCTGACTGACTGCTTGAAATAATTTTTTTAAGAATCTTTTTATGATTTTTTTCATTTTAAAATCTGTGATAACATTTAAAATGATTTTTTTTTTGAAAAATGATGTAAAATTATAATATTTTTTAATTTTTGCATAAAACAGTTTGAAGAAAATATTAATGATGAGAAAATATTCCAATCAAATATCAAAAGTTATTTAATAGATTACGAAAATAAGTATTTTTTGATTAAAACAAAGACCTTCTAGTTATAAGTTTATCAAATAGTTTACTCAAATTCTTGTTGATAGTTTTATAAATAAATGTCCTGTACCTGAAATAAAATGTGGCTTTTCTTTCATCAGATCTTTAAATAAAAATGGAATAAAAATTATAAAGAAAATGAAATGTTCAATTTTTTCACATTGTGTAGCATAAAACTATCTATCGACTATTTCTAAATTAAAAGGTAGCTTATTCGCTATTTCAAGAGCAACAGGGTATATTCAGAAAGTATTGTACCTAATTTTAAATTTAAAAAAAGCACATTATTCTTAACTGGCGATCTTCTTCGTAAAAAAATACTACGAAAATTTTGATTTGAGGAAATGGTACTGAAGCTTTAAAATAATATTAAAATTTTTGTATTATGTTGATATAAAATTTAAAAAAAAAACTTTGTAAAATTCAACTGCTTTATAACGGTGACGATTCGGAAATTAAGGATATTGAATAAGAATAAATCTGATATTTATATTAAAAAATTATCGTTGTCACCTATCTTAAGTGAAATATCAGTAAATCTATATATTAACTCTTAGGTTATTGCTGTTTAGACAAAAATTTTAAAATATCCTTCTAAAATTAGAATACTGGCAACAAAATAATTTGATGTTTCCTCTTCAAGCAATTCTACGTTGTCTTGATCCCATAGCGAGAGATACAACAAATTGTATCTTAATTGTGCCATAATTCGATTTATAAGAACTAAAAAATTGCTTTCGGTGCCCTGGAACATGGGATGATCCAGTCTTTTCCACTAATTATCGATAAATTTGCGAGAATCATAGGTCAGTGAGTGGCACACATTATGAGAATGGCGCTACTGATTTGATTCTGATCAACTTCATTTTCCCAATTACAATATTAAAAACTTTAAGCCACAGGCCAAGGAATGCTCCTTTCCAACTTGCCGAAATTTCGTAGTCTATATTTTTAAGCAGTAAAACATTAAATCAATTAAATAGTAGAACAATTGGAAGGGGAAATAAAATAAATAGATCGATCACAAGATGGATCAATTGGTTCCTAAATGCGAATTCTGTTATTCAAATCACAGTCTGAGTAAACGCTCCTTGACACTGGATCCCAAAATATGCAATTTCAATCAAGTTAAGTACCAGGCCATTTTTCTTGTAATATTTGCAGCTTTCTGACCAGTAACTCAAATAACAGATCAAGCGCGTGCTTCTTATAATTGGATTTTCTAAATATGACTCCAGCCAAGTTAATGTCATAGGTTAAAGGAATGTTCCTTTCTAACTTTTCGAAATCTTTTAGTTATTTTTTTTAAATAGTGAAATGTTAAATTAATTATATAGTTGGAAGAAGAAACAAAATCTACAGGTATATCACAAGATAGGTGAATGGATTCTGTAATTCAAATCACAGCCTGAGCAAATGGTCCCTAACTTTGGATTCCAGAAAATACGATTTCGGCTACTCCTTTCGATTAATCCTTAAGCATTCTTCTTGTAACATTTGCAGCTTTTCGAAAATTTCTCCCTAATGAAAGTATTTCTATTAATCATAAAATGGTACACGTGGAAATGACAGTGAATTTCACAGATTGATCAGAAGATAGAAAAATTTGTTTCACAAACGCGACTTCGTTGACTCAAATAAGAGGCCAAGAAAGGTTCTTTATAATTAGATTCACCAAATACAGCCTCAGTCTAGTTAAATTGCAGATCAAAGGAATTGTCTTTCTTAAATTTGCAGCATTCCGAAAGTTCAAAGTCCTCCTTCATAATTAATGAAATTTCTATCAATTATAGAGTGGTAGAATTGAGTCTAGTAATAAAATCTGAAAAATTATTTGGAGATAGATAAATTAGTTAATAAAAGGAATAAAATTATAAAAATACAATGACACAATATCTGCGTAGAATAGTATATAAAGGGAAAATTTTTATGGTACATACAATTTAAATTGATCTAACAAATCTAGATTCGTTCATGATTTAATGACTCATGACAAAATGTAAGTATGTTATCTTCTGTTTTTCCAAAATGAATATTCTATTTTTAAAGGATTATATTAGAGGAAAATTAAAATAGATAATTTTTTCCGATTTTGAAAGGAGGATCTTATATCAAGAAAACATGATTTGTTGTAACTATAGAGAAACTTTTTTTTTTGAGAAAACAGAATAGAAATCGAAAATGTTTCCAAAAATAATGTACTATTTTCTAGTCAAAGAAGAAATAAATGGAAAGTAATTAATACAGTGGAACAAAGATTCCGGAGTTAATAGATAAAATAAAATTTTTAATTTTATATTATTAAAAAGATATCTAAACTTCTATAGACATCTTTGATAGAATTGTATAAGTATAGTAAGTTAATTAAGTTATTTTTGTTATAGAAGTTGCTCAAGTTTAATTTTTTATGAAAGTATTAAAAAATGCTTAATTAACTGGCTAATTAACTAAAAGAACAGTCTGATGAATAAATATCAGAAACACGCTTACAAAAATTTCAGCAATTTTTTTTACTAATTTACATAAATTAATAAGACACCATATAATGAGTAAAATAATAAGGCATTGTTTTTTAACTTTCCGTATTCTTAATATCATGTTCACAAAATTTTTATATTATAATTTAAGTGATTATTTGAAAGAAGATCCAGGCATGATTTGGTTTCAATAAGGTAATTAATATGTATTAAACATAGTTTGTTAGTTTTCTCTAATTTTTTGAAAATATATATATATATATTTCATTTATTTAATAAACTCATATTTATGCTAAGTGAAAGTTACTTTTTGAAAATTTTTGAAACCAGAATTTATTTAATACCTTTTATCCTTATATTATACATTTAATTTCTTAATTAACTAATAACTTTTATTTATTTTTGTATTGACAGAATTTATTTAATCTAAAAAAACTATTTAATACTGTAACACAAATTATTATCATTAATATTAATGAGTTTTATAATTAAAATATATGATTATTATTTAAAAAAATATGATTATGATTATAGAGTGTTTGATAGAATTTAGTTATTGTATCAATAATACGTTTTCTTTTATGTACTGTAGAAGTTGCCAGTATTTCGTTAATAAGAATTTCTTTTCAAGGTAAATAAATAAAAATAGGTTGAAATGAAAAAATATATATATTTAATTCTTTTAATAATGCAGATTGGGAAATTTTGAAATGAAGCAAATAATTTTCAAGAAAGAAGAAAACCAAAGCAATAACTTCTATCTTCAACTTTAAATTATTCCTTTTACTTTCATTTTCATCATAGAAATTATGCCATTCATCATGAGTTTTTATTCAAATTTTGTTTAGTAAATTTGTTGAAAATGATTAGTATAAAGAAAATTAAATTATTTAGTTACACTTTTTGTAACTAGTGATTTCACACAAAAGCTACTTCATTGGTTTTCACATAAATTGATTACAATTTGTCTTCTGAAGTTTTAAAGAAACTTTAAGGTAAATGGGTATTATCATTTTTTGGAAAAGGATAATGAATTCTGTGAATTTTTTATTTATCTTTCAAGAAAATACTGAATTTTAAATAGACTTGTAGAATACTAGATAAGTACTCAGAATAATAACATGTCACTCAAATAATCTAATATTCTATTAATTTTCTTTAAAAATGGAAAGTAAAAATTGCCAAGGGAAACTTCAAATATTTGAAATGCTTATTTGAGTAACCATTTATTTCATAAAAAACATATCAGTATTAAAAATAACTTTTTTTGAAGCTTGCATCAGAAAATTATAATTTAATCCTATTTTCAAATCAGTATATTACTAATCATGCCTCATACATTGAACTGTTAACAATATATATATAAAAAAATCTTGTTATTTAGATTTAATGGTAGGAGCATAAATATTTAGCAGAAATTGAATAAAAAACTGAATTATATTGAAAAAAATCTGCCCAATCATTTCATTTTTTTTATTTTAAAATATAATTACCATACTTTTCTTTCTTCCCATATCTTCAAACCTCCGGATTTAGGCAACTTGAAATGAGGATAAGATGCTTCCGGTATGGTGGTTGGATCTCGCCACCTTGGAGAGAACACAAAAAAGTGGGGGATTTGGCTCCTCCCATCGATAACGGGACGTACTTCCTTCGGGAAGGGTTGTACCGTGACCGGTGATGGCCCCCTTTGGATAAAATCACAGTTCCCGCCAGTGTTGCTGTTGCGGCGGACCGATCATTCAGAATTTTTATCAGAGTGTCTTCGGTCGGAGATTCAGTGATATGACTTCCCATTATCTTCAAGTAAATCTAATTTCAAGAAAGTGCAGTCAAATTGATTGTTTTCCTGAAATAGACAATTAAAGATATAAGCAATTATCTGATCGATATCTCTGATCATTGGAAGAAAAAAAATCTCCAAATCGATATCTTTGTTCTTGTAAATTACTGAATTTTGTATAAGTAGAACATGAGGATGAATTCAGAAATTAATATGAGGGGTGAGAGCTCATATCATTGAAAGAAGATATTTCTTTTGTTTAGAGTTTTCACTAGACAAAAATTAAAGCATTTTTACCAATCATTATCATCAATTTTATTTCTCATATTAATCTATTAAATGATTCATATAATTGTAATCAAATTATGAAAAATTTAAATTAAGGAACATTTAAGGAAAGTTATAATCATACAATGAGAACTAATATTCGGACTTACTAGAATTGATGGTATGCAATGTCATTAAAAATAAATAAAAATCATTTAATGAATGCGAAAAATAACTCATAATTTTAAAAAAAAATTAAAGCTGTGAGAATATTGAAATCATAAATTTTTAATTATAATTATTACAAAATTAAATTTATTCCCCTTTTTAGTGTATAAAAATATTTAATTTTAAAAGTTTAAAAAAATTTTTAATACTTATATGGAATTCTTGAAAATGGAAAAATGGAAAATACTTATATGGAATTCTTGAAAAGTGTTCTGTTAAAATGTATTTCATCTGTTGTGACAGTAATATCTATATCTACAGCTGATAAACGATGATAGCATAACCTTATAAATCTGAAGAATAGGTTTTTTTAGTATTTCTAATTTATTTTCACATGCAGATATGAAGTCCTTTTCCGGTATGATTAAAATACTCATTGAACTTATAACTGTTTAGAGTTTTTTTTATCCTTATTTAAAATATGAAATTATAGTATCTGTAAACTGATTAAAAATTATTATAATAAAATACGAATTTTGTGATTCTTCTAGAATATTAACATGGTGAGTAATTTTTTTTTTCCTTTTGTACTTGCGGTAGAATTTTGTTGTTTACTAGTAGCGGATGGACAATTCTGTAGCCGTTATTTATATTTTTTTTAAATATTAGATTCTGATTATTGACATTATAATTGAAAATCATTTCTTATTGACTACGAAACATTCCAAATTATTTTATAATATTGTCACACAGTTTATTGCAGTGATAAGATCCAGTGACTAATACTGTAACATTCCTTCTAGATAAGGGGCACGCATCAATCGAAAGTGAAGAATTCGGAATTTTCCTGTGAATTAAAAAGTATGCAAGCCCCAATAGAAGAATTCTTACTATTCTAATTTTCAATTAATTCAATAATGTGCATAAAAGAACTGAACAATTCCATTATCAGCATAATATATCCATGTCGCTCTATTCAAGTAAGAAATGGCTTTATCGAAGTTTTTTTCCTGGAAGAAAAGTAAAGTTGTAATATACTTTTGCCTTCCAAAATACTTTTTCTATTAGGAATATTTACATTTGGTAATATTTTTCAAGACCCTCGAAGCAATTACAAATATCATTGGCATGTATCTGAAAATTGCATGAATATTCTAACAATAAATTATATCACTATTTCCTTTTCACATTCTCATTCTCAAATGAAAAACTTGAAATCACATATCTAATTGTTAGCATCAAAGAGAGAATTGTTAGTATCAAAAGAAAGTTTAAAAATTGACAATTTTTTTTCTTTAGTTTGTTTATAATTGACGTAATATTGTGTATCACATTTTTCAAATTGTGATATCGTTTTTATATCAGTTTGGATAATTTTTTAAAGAATAGTGAATTCTTGAGCTCTTTACTTGTATTTCTGTTTCAGCTTAAAATAGAAGACTTAATACTTCTATTTAAAATTTGTTCATATTTTTCGTCAAATCACAAAATTAAGAAAAGGACTAAAAAAATATAAAGTTATTATAAACCTGAGGTTTTATCAAAAGAAAGCAGATTGATCCATATTTCTGGCCTCGAAATTTATAAAAGCCGAGACTTCCGCTGTTAAGCAATTCAAGTAAAAAGAAGAATGATTGGTTGAGCTGGGGGTTTTCAGAAAACCGACCTTACGCGTTAGTAGATCACTGTCTGGAAGCAAACACTGCCTTCAGTAATTATTCTCCAACAAACACTAAACTCTGAAGAAAGGGCATCTTCTTAAGGAAGTAATCCCCTCCTATTTCTGTCTACAATTATTGATTCTGAAGTATCTTTTTAGAGAAAACAATGGAATTTTCGGTTTTATTTCAGTTATTTGTCTAGATAGAGTACTTTTCTTCACTTTAAGATAAAAATAATGTAATGCAGAAGATTTTTTTTTTAGTTCGAGATATTTATAATAAAAGGTGTCCCAAAATTAACACTGGATTTGAATTTGCTACCATTCATGCAGTAAAGTTGCGGCAACTCTATTAAATAAACAGTTTGACAGCTGATAGTTTAGGCAAATAAAAATCTATCGTTACAACGTCATAAAGCAAGATATAAATTAAATAAAAACGTTTTTTTTCTTTAGATCGCTGTATTTTTTATTGAATCGTAAAATAAGCAGGATAGGGTTATGTATGGAATAACACATAGTGCAAATATCCCACATGGCACTGCTGCCACATACGTACTCTGTTGTCGAAATTTTCTATCACTATTTCGCACAAATGAGGCCTAATTTCGTTGATGCAGAGTTGAATTTCTTCATTCAGTGCATAAATGTTTTTGGTCTTGTTTTCATAGAGTTTTATCGCCAAATAACCCAATAAAAATCCAATAGGTTTAAGTCAAACGATCTAGGGGGCCAATTGCCAAATTTTCAAACTGTGACAGCCTGACTCTCATTAGTTTTGAAATATTATTCAACAATAAAAACATGTTGTTCTAAACTATAACGCACCGTTTTTACGAATACCACACTTTTAGTTGTCAAATGGTTTGTTAATAGGGTTGCCAACACTTTACAGCACGATTGGTGGCAAATGCAAATTTTGCGTTAATTTTGGACGCCTTTAGCACAATAAAGTAATTTTGCTGAATAATTTCAATTTTGAGAAAAAAAAATCGAAGGGAAGCAAAATATTCCCTTTTGCTTCCCTTCCTCAAATACTGAATTGAAAAAAAAGATACCTATTGATCACGATATTTAGTCTGCATTTCTAAAAATAAGGGTTTAGAGTTTAAAGAATGAATTTCCAATTGAAGTAATTCTATTTTTGGAGAATGTCGTTTGATAACAAAGAAAATTCTCCTTATCGAATGTCCTTGGATTTTACAAAATACAGAAATATTTTACATTAAAGCCATAAAAAAAACTTCTTATTTGCTTACCCTTTGACATTTTTCAAAAGAAATATGCATGAATGATTCTTATTTCTCTCGGTGTTTGTTTTCTGCAGCTGTCAGTGATGAATTGGAAGTAAATATTTGCTTTATGAATAAAAATGGCCGAAGCTTTCTAGATGGCTGCGTAATGTTCAATATTTCTTTTATTTGCTTGAAATATTTAAAAAGTATATATATAAGATTTCCAGTGAATTTGTTTGAATGTTAATTTAAGTTTTTCCAAATAACGCAAATCGCTACGAATCATGGGTTTAAAGAAAAGTCGTTTTTTTTTTTTTTTTTTTTTTTTTTTTGTAAAACAAATTTGTTTATCACAAATTGACATTTTTCTTATCATCCGTACAATTCATTCATATTTCTTGAAATTAAAAGAAGCAGTGAACAAAGCATAAATAAAATAAATATGAAATTTTATCGAATAAAATATATTTTTATTAGCCTCTAAAATGATATATGAAGAGAATTACTACAATAAATACAAAATAATCCAAATAAAAGACTACAAAAGCATAGCAAATGTCATATTTTCACAAATCATTTTAGTTATTAGATCTTATTGTGCGATGTTGATTTATCTGTTCTTGTGCTTCTCACATTTTTGATTTATCATATAATTTTAAAGAATAAACAATAAGAATAAATGTACACAAGGTTCTTTGAATAATTTAGTTCGTGATTTAAATTTGATCAGTTCAATTTAATTGATCAAATTTTAAGATTGTGGTTTAAAAAATACAAATTTACTTGCCCTAGGAACAAAATTTTCTTGTTACATTAAGTAAGAAATAAAATTGCCAACATATTTTGTCAAATATATTTATTTACATACTCTATTTAAGGAAGTTTAATCATTTATCTAATTCCAGTGATCATGATCCAAATCAATGAATGTTATTTATTGATTCTAGAAAAAGTAGCTTAAAAAGTCATCTAATTTTATACCCTATCAGAAAAAATGCCCAACAACACTGTTACGGTGTTATTCGGCATTCAGAATGTAGTACCGTGGAGATATCTTGTGCTAATAATAAGGTAACATTCTTGATTAAGCGCTTTGTACATATTACATTGTACATTTGTACATTTTAAAAGAATTATATACAAAAAAAAATCCTTTCCCCTATTAAAATTAAATGTAATTGCTTTACTAGAAAATATGTGGTGATTTTTTTTAAATTGTAAATACATTTTTATGCCAACAAGGTGGTTATACAAAAATGTATTGTTTCCTATGTGGATGCAATGGTAGGTCTCAACCCAACGCTGGTAAGGAAAAATTATAAACTTAAAGTATATAACTAGACACAATTCATAAGAATTAATTTTAAACAGCCTTACAAATAAAACTAGGTTGATGAAACAGTTAAATCTTTGGATAAGAACGGTGATTACTTTTGCACATTTGCATATTTTCCACATTTAGAAAAATGCTTAAAAAACTCTCTTCATCCTGCTGATATAAAAAATGTTTAGTGAAGGGTAAAATAATAAAATTAAAAAAAATCCATAAACAAAAAAGTATGGACTGGTTTCAAACACACTTAAAATGTCAATTTAATCCTGCTGATATAAAACGGTTAATAAAGAACAGAATTCTAAAAGAAAAAAAAATTAAATCCATCCAGAAATTAGTAAGGAACCATCACTTACAACTTTTTAGAAATTCCTAGGATCCTAAGTATAAAAAGAGTTTGGAAAAAAAGTACAAAAGAAATTAAAAGAATTAGGTTCCATTATTAGTTTGAAAATTAACTTTCTGCACCATCACTCCGAGTATTTTCTTAAAAATTTTTGGTGCGTTGAGGGCACAATAATGTGAAAAACTTCGACAGAATGCATAGAGAAATGATATCAAGGATAATGTAAAGTTAAAACAGAAGCCGATTACAATCGGGGGATAAAAAGTTTTGAACTAATTTCAAAATATAAATTATAGTGACTTTTCTTCAAAGGTAAACTATGAAAATTTGACTAATCTTTAAGATAGAAATTTTTAGACACATATGATTGACTTTATTAACATTTATTTGATATTTTCACATATTATTTGTGAGCAAATATTTTTTAGAATAATAATTTTTTTGTAAAATATATAAACGAGTATTTTTTTAAAAATTTTGAAATTAGTAATGTTTTATAACACAAATGAAAAAAAAAATATGAGAATTAAAAAAAATGTTTATTAATGCCGAAATTGGCAAATTGACATCTTATATTCTTGTGAATTTATATAAGCATCACCAAAAAGTTAATCCTATGTAATATATCTGATAATGGAGATACAGAATTATCTGTTTGGGAACAAACTTTCATGTAACAATTTTTCTCTTCAGTATGTGCAAATTTAATAGTATTCTGAAAAACAGAACAGAAACAACAGAAAAGTTATAAAATTTGAAGATTAATTTCTCTTTATTAAATTTTTATTAGAGAGAAGTAAAGGCATCCTATTAAAAAAGTTTTTCTACTAATTTATTACACACATAAGTCAGTAGAAATATTGCTTTCAGGATGTAAGTATTGAAAACTAATGCGGAATATTTAAAATAATATGTAAAGGAAATGAAATAAAATATCATTAAATGGAAAAGGTAGCAAATATTACTAAAAATCAACATTTTGTTGTGTAATATTTCAGGAATTCACTAATATTAATTAGACGATAAATGAATTTTATATTAAAGAGATAGTCTCAATAAATTCAACGAAACTTGTCTGGTTGCTATTCAGATTGACTTCATCAATCATGCATTAGACTGGAACTAACCCCCTTTAAATGCATTCAATGATTTCACCTTGGCGTGAAATGGCTACTCGTCTGGTTGAAAGTAGGTAATTTTACATCAAATGATTAATGTGCAATATTCGTAACTCCAATATTTATCATATATTTTTACGAAATTGAAGCATTACTTTTAGGTATATTTATAACTCCTGCAAATTATATTTTTAATCATTCCAGTCAGACAAATCCTGACTGGATTTGTCTAATAGTGATTAATTTAGACTTCAGAGCTGAAACTTCATCCCAGAATTTGCTTTGTGTGTGTCATATATTTAACAAGAGAAAATGAGCATTCAATACATTTACGAACATTTGTCTTTCATTTGTTCAGAATAATATCCAACTGCTGTTTTGGGCTATATTATTTATTTTTAATATTCTAATAATTTATCTGTTCCTTGTTCCAAGTGAATTATTACTCGGATACTACTATTTATTAGAAAATTTTGTAATATAATTAATGATTTACATTTAAATTTCCTTGGTTTCTAATATTAAGATATATGTAGTAGCTTTATAAATAAATTTAAAGGTAACTTAAATTTCAAACATGTAAGATGAACTCTGCTAAGCTTAAAATGACACTTGACAATTCAAATTTTAACGGTGTTTCCAAACGATGACAGATGATACAAGGTAAAACTTATAAGCCACATATGCCCGATTTATAAGTTATTTCATAAATAATATCGTTAATTTTCAAACATGTCAGATGGCTTCTACTAATCTTGAAACAATGCTTCACATTACAGCATTAAAAACAAGAATAATGCTCAACATGATGGTTGACCAAAGATAAAGCTTATACACCCTACATGGTAGTTCTATAAATAATAACAAAAGTAATGTCGTAATTTGTAAGCTCTGAAACAGTGCTTTATATTCCAAATTTCAACAACGTTGCAAAATTATGAAAAATTATCCAATATAAAACTTATCATACACATATGTTAACTCTATAAAGTATTTCAAAGATAATGTAATTTTCAGGATATGAGGCTATCTTTTCTGAACTTGAAACGGCACTGTACTCTTCTAATTTTAATAGCACTTTAGTATGGTGATGACTGACTCAAGATAAAACTTAACAGTCAATTTATAGTCTAAAATTTACGAATGTATGCCATTGATGCAAGCAAAATTTCAGCTCTTTAATTTGTACAAACAATGATTCAAAACATTTTTAAAACGTAAAAAAAAGTCAAGGTGTTGTAAATATTAATTTCACTTTAATATTAATATAATAATAATAATATTCCTTTAAAATTATAATAAAATTAGTTAAATCTCATTATATTATCTTATGAAACAACCTAACGTCTTAATTTTTCTTTATTTACTTAGTTCCATTTTTTTAAGGTATGAGGAATTAGATTCATAATACTGAATTTGCATTTTTGCTTATTAACCAATGTTTTCGATTTCAAAACATGGAAACTTTGTTATAGGTAATAAATATTTAGTTTTGCCACACACACCCCCTAATAGCACACAATTTTTCGGAATATTAAAAAATTTGGGAATGTAAAACAATATCATACAATATTGTTAAATATTATTTTACAATATTGAAACGGTTAAAATTGTGTATGACACTTGCTATATTTGTCAATATTGAGTTCCGATATTGTATAATATAGTTTTCCAAGTATTCACTAAATTAGTCTCAGCTCAACTATCTTTTATATTTTTTAAATTAATTATAATCACTTATTATAGCATGAGAAAAATGTTACATTTTTTGCATTACTTGATTATTTTTTAATTTCATGTGTTTTGTTTCTATTGAAAACTTATTTTTAACCTTTAGCTTACGGACGTAACTTGTAATTGATAATTTTGCTTTTCTTATGAATCAGTACTACTGATGTACGAGCAACTAGTTTGGATTTTGTTTCCCCAAGTAAATGTTTCAACATAACCCTAATTGTCTCATAAAATCTTTTCCCTATTGTGTTATACAGTTTAGGGTCAGTGAAAACGCTTTTGTTTTCGCCATTTTCTTAATTTTTTTAACTTTATAAATTCCTTAATTTTTTAATTTTGTAGACTTTCGTAGTTATATAGCAATATGAGTTTGTAGTTGGGCACGTATAATCGAGTGATAAATATTTGAACCAAGAATTACTTCAAGTTTCATGTCTGACGCAATGCAATGAAAGGTAATCGATATATCATAATATATAATCGATAACAAAATATCATAAATAATGTAGGAAACCTAAATGCGACCTGGTTTTTTTTCCGGCTTATCACTATACTTTGCATCAGAAAGTGACAAATATACTCAGTTTTATCTTCATGTATCCTCCTCCCTTCCCATGGAACCCCGGACATATATATTTCCCAATTAATTACTATGGTACTAATCTAATACAATATTAAAAAATAAACGACTTACAATAGTTTTTCGCTTTAAATTTCTAAATTATTCCTACTAAAGGTAAATTTTGGTTTTGATTTTCAAGTAAACACTTGGTTTCATGATTACTTTTCATTATTTATGAAAACGATTAAATTTATAAGATATTAATCATTTATAAAAATACAGAATTATAATTTTATAATATTGAAGATGGCTTGTAAAATCTATCAAAAATAGTAATTAGTAATTGTTATGTGTGTTCAAATATCAGAAGAGTGATATTAAAATAATTATACCTTCATTTAAGCCTACTGAAAAGCTCCTAAGCACTCAAATTATGCAGAAAATATTTATATTGAAATGAAATAAAACAAATTAGCACCATTTAAAAAGACAGGAATACTAGATCATTTCTTCAATCTTCATCATTTCTGAATTCTTCAATCATTTCTGAAAGATCATCTGCTAATAAAAATATTAATATTGAATAACGAATGCTGATCGTTTAGAATGTTATATGGTGGAAAAGCCTTGAAAAAACAAAACTAACTACTTTTCAGCGCTATATTATTGAAATCAAATCTCATGTATCGAATTCTAAGTAAACCATATCTAGTCTTAGTTTGGTTCAAAAAATTATCTTAAAATTGTTAATTATTTACTTGTTAGTAAATAAATAATCTTTTGTTATTATTCAGTTATTTATTACCTACAAAACTGAGAATATCTTTCAAAAATACTAGACTGCAATGTGTAATTGAAATTCTTAGCGAAGTTATAAGCTGATTCTAAGTCTACAATATAAATGGTAAGCACTTACAATATAATAGAAAATCACGATTAGTACTTTATATTACAAACGGTCCGAATTATGTTAGGAATAAAAATTATATTCGATTTTTATGGCCGCAATATATTAGTGTTAAAGCATTCAAAGATACTCTTAATCTGTGTGATGCAGATTAAGAGTATGCATATTAGTGTTAAAGGATCAAAGATACTCTGTGTGATGCACAAAAAGATGTAAATATTAAAAAAATATGAACAATTAGGATCTTAATACATTGTAAATAAAACGTTACATTTTCATTGATGAGTTAGAAGTATAACAATAAAATAATGTTCTCAATACTGTGCTCAAGCTTTACAAGAATTAAATTCACAGTTTTAGTAATCCTTGTCATATCTATTTAACTTTAAATATGATTGAAAAATTGACTAAATTTTGATTAATGGGCTAAATAACAATACCTATTAATAGCAATATACTATTTGAAATTTATTTAGTATCGTAATATGTATTTCAATATTTCCTCTTACAATTTGGTAAATCAATGTTTCGAGAAAAAAAATAAAACCGTGATAAAAGGCATTTTCTAGATTTGCGGCAAATCCTTCAAAAATCATCCTGTTTACAACGGAGACGACAGATGATCTATAAACGCTACGGACGGTCAAAATTGAAGAGGCTATTTTCAATAAATGTTATTAAAAGAAGAGGAAAGCATCTTCTAATATTTCTCACTGAATGCTCGCATTTAAAGTAACTTTTCCGAATTTGAATCCCTAATATTAAAGGTTAAATTTGAAGCTGAAACTATTTGCTTATTAAGCAACACCCTGAACACCAAACTAGCGACACACAATACGTGTCTTGTTATTGTAATTCACAGTTTGGCTCCTAGGAAAAACATACTCTTCTATGTTTAATTATGAATTATTTTTTTAATTTATTTAAATTTTTGAGTTAAGAATATATATTGAATTCAAAGTAGAAGAGAGATTGTTCGTAACAAATATTTTCTATTTGAAACAGATTATGGAATTAAGGTTCAGATGTATGAACATATAAATATATGGAGAATAAAATAATATTTTTCTGAGACTATTTACCATTTCCCCTAATTTTCAAATTTTTAATTTAAATTTTCAAATTTTTAATTTAGAAATTTGAAAATTAAAAATATTTTAAAAATAAAATAAAATTCTTTATAAAAACAATTGTTCACCAAAATTCTTGATCCTTAGCTTTATTATACTGTATTTCGAACATTCTATTTAAAGTAAAATTTGGATGAAGAATTTTTTAAAAGCAATTTTTTTAATTGATAACTGATTTTATTTCACTTCTTTTAAATTCTTTCCTCCCTTTTTTCATTTCCTAATATTAATTTATTATACTTTAAGATAAATGAATCAATCAAAAAGGAGATATCAAAAACTGTATTCATGCTGCTTCCTCAGTTTAGGTAAAGCTTATGGAAAGGATTAATAAACTATGTATATATTTACTAAATATATAATTCCCAGTAGATTCATTACAGTGTAAATAAATAAACATAGTTAAATACAAAATTTATAATTTAGTCTTTTTAATATTATTTAATGTTACTGAGGGCTGAATTTTAAATATTGTTTTTACCATATTTTACAATATTACACAATATTTGGCTTTTAATGAAAATTTTTAGTATTTTGGAATAAAATCACTAATTGAAGGAATTATTAAGCAAAAGATATTTCAATGTCCGAATTTTATTTTATCAAGTCCTTTAACAGTACCTTTTGAATGTTGTAAAATATTGCACTATATTGTATATACGTTTTTCGGTATTTCTCGTAATTGCAGTATCTTTCAATATTTCCCAATTTAAAATAATATTGTGTTTCTATTTGAGCTAGGTAGTACAGAATGTAGCTCAATATTATACAACATTGTCAGATATTGTATTATTTCATATTGAGCAATATTATACAATGTTGCAAATATTATTTTGTATAATACATTATTGTGCAATACACGTGTTCTCCTTGGGAATGTGCATTAGATACATTTAAACAGAAAGGACAATAGAAAACAACAAATTAGAAGTTACCATCGGATATTTGATCTGATATCAGCGAGTGAATGAATCATTAGAAGTAGAAAATTCTGATACACCTTTTTTCTAAAAATTTAAATGCCTTCATATGAGTGTATAGAGCAGGGGAATTTACCGCTGCTCTAGATATAGGACAGTATTTAATACAAACCAGATAAAATTTTTTCAGAATATTTTACTGAGCAACAATATATAGGATATGTTATGAATAAATCTAGAAAGGAGTTGAGAATTTTTTACACATTTATTTAAATTAAATGTATAATTTATTTAAATTAATCGTAAAAATTTATTATTATTAAATAAATTAAATATATTTATAAATAAAAAAATAATAAAAGTGAAATGATATATATATATATTAAAATAAAGTTAATAGAAAAATCAAATAAACCAAATAAAAAAAGAATCCGGCCTGAAGACTTTTTCAAGGGTTACCCTCAGGCAGGGATTCAAAAAAAAGGATTTTTTCTGTGAGGGAATGCAGACAAGAATGTCTAATAATGATTCCTCGTGAACCGAAAATCCCCTGAAATTAAGCCTAAGAGATATACCATTTAAACAGAAAGGACAATAAAAAACAACAAATTAGAAGAAAATAACCACTAATAAGTAAAATTACAATAACAAAATAATAATAAGCCCTAAAAACACTTAAACCATTAAAGAAAAAACAAAAAGGAAAGAACATACCAGCAGCAGCAAGGAAATTTTAAGCTATCGATTCTGATTCTCGTTTTTTAAAGACACAAAGCTAACGTATTAAAGGTAAATAATAATTGATCTCTTTTTTTATTTCGTTTATTTGATTTTCCTATTAACTTGATTTTAATACTTTTGTATCAATTCATCTGTGTTTTAATAGTAGCTGCATTTGCGCTCTCTAAATACTATGAAGTTTTTCCTATTCCTTTTTTGGTTTTAGTTTGAATAAGAAATAATTTTTAGTTGTGATTCCGAAGCTATTTCGTTTCATTTTCATTTTGGTTTCGTTTTCAAAATATTTCTTACTTTAGATTGGTTACTTATATACACTGGAGTGCAAAACTTAAGCAATAATGCAAATTTTTAGCAGATAGTCATGAAATTGCAGAATAGGAGTTCTTGCGATCAGTACAATGAACACGTAATTCAAGAGAAAGGTCATGCGTATGCAAATATCAGGAACAAAACGTCACAGGCGACTTGAGCGTACGCAAAACACGTGCGGAAGGCGTGCGCAGCTCAACACTACAATAAAAGGAAGGACGGAGACGCAATTAAAGACATTCGCTGCAAGTGCACGTGAGTTAATTCGTGAAATATGGCTAGCAGAAATCACCTAGACGATTTCACACGTGGAAGAATGATCGGAAAGCTGGAGGAGTGGCGTAGTGTGACCAGTGTAGCTGAAGAGTTCGTAATCAACAAAAGTGTCTTTTCGCGCGCTTGGAAAGCCTTTCAAACCACAGGTACAGCTGTGAGAAAGGTTGGTGGTGGCCTCCCCAGGAAAACAACTGCAGTGGATGACCGACATATCGTCCTGCAGGAGAAAAAATCCCGAAACCAGTCAGCAACCCCCATTGTTCAGCAACTGTATGCAGCAACGGGGCGACAAGTGTCGCATTTTACTGTGTCCAGACGCCTTCACAAAGGTGGCCTATTCGACCGCCGTCCTGAACGCTGCATCCCTTTGACAGTTTCCCACCGGCGGCACGGTTTAGAGTGGTGCAGGGAGCACAAAAACTGGACATCTCATCAATGGAGTCGTGTCCTCTTTACAGATGAGAGTCGTTTTAGTGCCACAAGCGATTCCCAACGCCAGCTGATTTGGAGAGAGGTCGGGACACGGTTTCATCCCAGTAACATTACGGAAAGACACCTTTCGGTGGTCCTGGAGTTGTCGTCTGGGGAGGCATTATGATGAACGGGCGGACTGAGCTCCACGTTTTCGACAGAGGTTCTGTAACTGGAGATCGCTATTGTCAGGAGGTGATCCTTCCCCATGTGCGTCTGTTTCGAGGTGCCATTGGATCAGACTTCGTTTTTATGGATGACAATGCACGGCCACACAGGACTCATGCTGTTGAGGAGCTCGTGGGAAGTGAAGATATCTCTCGAATGGATTGGCCGGCATGCTCCCCTGATTTAAATCCGATGGAACATGTGTGTGATGCTTTGGGGAGACGCCTTGCGGCATGATTACATCCTCCTGGGAACACCCGACAACTTAAACAGATGCTGATTGAGGAATGGGCACTCTTACCTCAAGAACTGTTGGACAAACTGGTGCTGAGTATGGGGAGACGGTGCGAAGCAACCTTTGCAGTAAGGGGAGGGCATATCCCATACTAAGGAACATCTGCTTGCTGTTCTTCCTCTTGGACAGACAATCATGTGTAACGATACTATGAGTTCAATAAAGCCTTTTTCTGCTTGATTCCATACTGTATGCATTGTATTCATTTCTGCGCAATTATGCTTTCGTCATTCTTTCAGAACAAAATGCTGTATCTCATTTCTGAATTTCATGTCTCTCAGATGATTTCTCATGAAGTTATGGCAAAAAACATACCTGTTGCTTAAGTTTTGCACACCAGTGTAGTATGAATGTTTTCAGAACCATTTGCTTTGATTATTACATTATATCTCAAAATATATTTTTAAATATATCAGCTGTTTATAATATGGTGTATTGATTCAAGTATATATATATATATATATATATATATATATATATATATATACTGGAAAAATAAAATAAATCTCAGCTTTTATGTACGCTAAACGATATTAAAATACGGCTTATCCATCCAGACTTTCATAATAGAGCATTAAAAGAAATTAATGAATAGATAGAAGTCTTTTAGTTAAATGTAATGTTTTTATTTATGGACATTAATAGAGAAACAGTCTGTTAGCCATCTTGGCTATCATTGTTTAAAGATGTTATGACCATTATCTTACATTTAAAGGAATTTGTTTCCCTTATTTTAGTAATGCAAATGAGAATTGTAACTATATTCGCATATAGCCCTTCTAATACTCTTTTTATTCGTATTTTTTTTTTAGCCAGGAATATATTTATTCACGTATCTTCTTCGAAATTAATAAAACTGGAAATTTTTATCATCTCATTTTCGTACATTGTTTTCTTTCCGTCATTATTTGGCGGTTTGAAGTTATATGAACGAATGTAACTGGTAAAACGAATATAATCAAAGAAACGAGTGTTGTGAGTCTGTGAGTCGTAGAAACCACCTTATAAACATAGAAAATAAACATTTTATTAGACATAATATAAAATTTGTAAAATTGATCCTTGAATTACAAAAATTAGAAAAAAATTACAGTAATTAATTACAAAAAAATTAGCCACCAGCTGAAAATAAAATCAATCATATTTAAATGTACTTAGTACTATTGAAAGCATCTCAAATAATATGATAAATTAATATAAAAAATTAATAATTACAATTATGTAAGCAAATTGTTTTTTTAGATGAAAAAAGAGAAGAAAACTGATGATAATTAAATTAAGAATCTCAAAGCAAACTGTAATATTTATATTAATTAAAGCTCATATTCTATTTTTCTGATGAGGACAAGCAAATATTTGTTTCATCCTATTTGGACATAGTATTGTGTACAAATAGCTTGGAGAAATTGTTTACAGGACGGCTTGTTTATTTCTTATTCTTACATTTTTCTTGTTTCAGGCTTTATTATATCTTGATGTATCCTTTCCACATTTCCATTTACTTTGATCTAATTTATAATTTCTTATTATATTTTATTTTGGATTGTCGATTTAGCGTTGTCATAAAATGGCTTCTATTATATTCGTTTAGTATGTACTTCAGTTCGTTCATTTTTCCGCATCCTATGTTGTTTCCTTACTCTTTGTTTGATTTCTGCGTTAAACAATTCTTTTTTTTTCTTGTAATATTTCTAAGCAATATCCAATTAGAATGGTTTTACTGCTTTGGAAAAGCTACTGAAAAAATAAAACTTCATTTGATAGTTAAACAAGAGAAGCATGTAAACAATATGGAATTTAATGCTTATTTTATCCTTTTTTTGCATGATGATGAGCTGTAAATCGGTTGTTGCTGGCAACTTTTTTGCGACGATTGCATAATAAGAAGGGATCTACCAAAAAAAATCAAGTGTTGCAATCATTATAACGGGTTTGAACTTGTCTTTCAGCCATTTATTGTGGTAGGAAGAAACCTGCTTTTTCTTAATTATTTTTTATATCTAATCTGATATTTTTTTTTGCTAATAGAAGTTATAATGAATGAAAAAAAGGTTTTTTTTGTGTTTCTGTTATTTTTTCTACAATTTATATCGGATACCCCAAATAATCTTCCCAAAACCTTGTGACAGAAATGTACATCACTATGCAGTTATTTCACTTCAATTGCATGACGATTTTTTTTTTACTATATGTTTATTTTACGTTATTTTTGTTGATAAATTTATAAGAGAGGGACAATGAAAACTGGCCAAAAAATAGGTGGACCAATTCGATGCAAATATCTTAGTAGCAAAGCGTATTCTACAATTTAATGCAGTAAATGAAGAATTAATTTGTGTTTAAATAAGAATAATAATTACTTTTTAATTATCCTCAGGAATAAAAATTATATAAAAAATATATTATTTTTTATTTATTTTGTACTGAGCTTAACATATAAATTTACATGATGATGGATATTTCTATCATACTGTACTTTTTATTTATTTTATATTATATATCTATACTAGGATTTTTTAAAACATTCTTCCTTTTATTTAGGGCACGAGTTATAAATCTTGATTTATTTCACAAAAACAAAAGAAAAAGAACATGCCAAGAAGGGTTAAGAGCCTTCATTTTAAGACATTTTATTTTCTCTTATACGATGTAGACAAAGAGAAAAAATTGTTACCGTCAAAAAAAAAACATCAAATTCGAGATTTTTTTCTTTTAGACCTCCTTGCGTCTGACACATTTTTGGAAGCTGTATGTTAATAGGATAAATCAAAAATAATTTGATCAAGAAAAATCAGGTTTTGTATGCATCTCTACTCCATATTTTTAGATTTTTGATAAATTTTGAAAAATATCCGTTCAGAGAAAGTCTGTTTGTTTGACTAGTTCTCAGAGTACATATTATTTGTCCAGCTACAAAACTTTAAAACTAGATAACTAAAATTTCATACTTGAGTTTAGCATTTAAAAAGTAAATTCTTATCAAATTTTGAATCAGATATGTTAAAGGAATGATCATCTGTCATTCTGTACTGTCGATTGCATGTAAACTAAATACCTCAAAAGACAATGACTTAAAGAAAAGGTATTTGGCTTGCGACTTTTCAAATACAAACTCTATGACAAATTTCGATTTGAGTTGGTTTCTCTCTCTCTCTATAATAATAATAATAATAATAATAATTTATAATTCCTAACTATTGTTCGCTAATGACATGCAAAGCCTTCATGGCCCTATCCCGATGCACACTTTTAAGGGGGGGGGATGAGGTAGATTTATTAGAAAATATGAAAGAATGTTTTAGCTAGATAATTATCGCTGATTCTCTAAAAGATTTCGCAAACCATTATCTAAGATATTTGACTACACAATATGATACAAAAAGAAATAACAGATTTAAATTATTCATTTCACATGAAAGAGAATACATAAATATTCATATCATGTATCATTACATAGCGATAAATTCAAAGCTGTATTTTTTTGCATTTATTCCTTCAATTTTATAATACTAGGAAAAGAATGTTATTTGTCTATGAAAAAATTAGTGATATCTCAGGAAAATTCGTATTGTGCACTGCAGAATATGAAGAAAGAATCCAATGTTACATTGCAGCACGTTGGAGAATATATTTTGATTTAATGTAATCGAAGAGCTGTCTTGTCATATTCAGGTTACAGCTGGTATGAGAAACTAATTGAAATATTGCTGTATTTGCAAAAGGAAGTTTAACGGATTGCTTCTTCCATTATGCAGGTTTAGAATTGTTACAAGGAATCCATTAAAATACTGTTGTAAATGCAAAAGGAAGATGGAAATGCTGCTTCATACCCGAACTGCTTTCGAACAAAATTATAGAAAATCCACTAATCAAAGAAAACAGAAATCTTAGAGTTTCACAACCGACGATACATTATGTGTTTACAATCCGTGCTTGCTACTGTTTAAGATCTGCAAAGTTGAATTGTTACAGTACTGAATTCAATCATCAAGGAGCAATTATTATTCATGCGTCAAGAAATAGACTTCCGATTCGATGCTTGACACATAATAAAATAAATTACTATTGAGTCAAAGACTAAAGCCTAAAACCTTCTTCTATCCAATGACTGAAATTTGTTCTATCCAATGAATGATAGTATGAACTCTACCAGTTTTCTTTCCTTAGATATAAATATTTTAATTTTGGTTCTATTTCTTGAATAACTCCGTAATTATAAGATTCATTGCATTTATAAGTTTAAAATATTTCTAACTGTAAATTCTTGGAATCAAAAAGAAACTTAAAAAAATTAGAAATTCTGAATTAAATAGTTCTAGAGCAATATGCAAGAATATTATATTTCTGAATTAAAATTATATAAACCTTATCGCAGATATAATCTTTCATTTACCTATAAAAATCTAATGTGGTAATTTTTTTATAACTTTAAAACGAAATTATTTGGAATATACAAATACCAAACAACCAATAATAAATGGAAATATTTCATTACATGTAGAGTATATCGAAATCTTAATAGATTAAGCTATGACTGAGAAGCATGATTCTAAAGAATAAGGCTGTGTATTTTATCATTTAATTTCTTTTAAAGTATCAATATTCAAAATCTAGAGAACTGATGTGAGTTTCCTTAACATATTATTGACTGATACAAATTTCTTTAACATATTATTGATTGACGCAAGTTTCTTTAACATATTATTGACTGACGCAAGTTTCTTAAAATATTTTGTTGTTTTCATCAACCTAAAATCCACCAGAGGCTTAGCGATTATGTTAAGGTTGAGAAACATGATCAGGGTTGAAGGCTCAGGATTTCTTCCTCTGATTGTGCTTTTAACCATTCTTATTCAACTATTAGTAAGACGATGTTAGTTATTTTATGATGGGTTGCTAATTGCTGGAGGTTATTTGGTTTTCTGTTAAGGGCATCGCAAATGCTTATCCAAATTAGGTTTAAGTTTCATTAAAAATTCTCCAAATAAGCAATATGCTTTCTTATATTGAGAGTAAGGCCGATTTATATCTCAAATAGACCTAGGTCTACTCTCATCAGCTGAATCCTCTTTATCATGATTCCTTTACTAAAGGAAATTCGTTAGATTAATTAGAGCCAGAAACATCATTCCAATGTGTCTTTTATTTAATTGAATAGGGATTCACAGAAGAAAAGCGAAACATATGAAGTAAATCACTAGTAAAACTACTTTACCAAAACAGGCTTACCTTGTTTGAGTGAGAAAGGTTTTGTTAATAAGTTCTACTTGCAGATTTCAGGGATTGGCCAACTTTTTTTAAAGTATTCTTAGTTTGTTATATATGTAACGGTTATGTTAATCCACTTTTCTGCTATTTACCATTCACTGATTTAAAAATAAATATGTAGAGCCATCATGAATAAACCTCTACAAGGAAAAACATTTTTCGATATAAAATTCAAAAATATAAAAAAACAAAACACAATGATTATTTTTATCTGCAGAAGTATCATTAATTTTAAAGCAGGATCTAAATTTTATGAATAATTATATCATATGGAAATAGAGTTTTATTCAAAATATTTAACAAGGATGAATCAAACTGTGTTGGAATTTTCTTATATTTTTATCACCCATATAAGCAAACATCCACAATAGGTTATCTCTGCATTATCCACTTATTACATAAAATAGTCCTGAATTTAAAATTTTGACTTTCCCCTTTGTACCATTTTTTTTTATTTTCCTCAAGAGTAGTGATATAATTAATTATCCAGATGCGCTTTCCTTATATGAATGTGTATTTTTAAGTAAATTTTTGCCAAGAACATCTGCTAAAGGCTTAATATATTTTGTAATTTTTTATTCACTTCGACATCTCTCAATTATTTTTTTAATAAAGAAACTCACTGCACAATTCATGCCTCCCAGCAAAGCAAATATGTTTTAAAATTGCATAAATATATTTTTTAAACACTGGCACTTCGTATTCAAACATGTGATTAGTAAAAGTAATTACATATAGTTTTTCTATTAAAAAAATCATATATCTTTATTCCACGGTCTAATATGAATTTGTTTTAAAGAGAGCGGGAATTAGAAGCTTAAGAACATTTTCTACGTTTGCACAAAAAATGGAAAACAATTTTTCATGTAAATAAAGTTTTAAACTGTTTTAGGATTTTTGCAAGCTGTATCATATTAAATCATTTCGATTAACATTTATATATTTATTTGAAATCCATCTGACGTGGGAATGAACAAAAAATGAATAGAAGATTTTCTTTTGCATTAAAGTGGCAAATGTAAAGTGTGTCTGAAAATTTGTATTGAAAGTACTATGAATATGTCTATAAACTGGATAATAAAAATAATAAAAAAATGTAACTTGGAAAATTGTAAAACTTAAAATTTTTCGAAATATCAGCATATATTGAAGGAAAAGAAAAAACAATGCTTCTAAAATTTTCAAAAATAAATACGAATATATTTTATAGAGATTAAATTGGACATTTCTTTCAAATTTTCTAGAAAAAAGAAAATCTGTTCCTCTCTTGAAATATCAGAATTTTTCGAAATATCTTTGAAAAATAATAAAAATTGAAAAGAAATCTAATTATGTGAAAACCTTTATTATTTGAGTGTTCCCCTGGAAAATAAATTAAAACAATGAGAATCTATAATTGCATTTCTGTTTCTTTTCCGCGGAAAATGTTTTTTTTTTTTTTTTGGTCTTAAAACAAATATTTGATGTCTCAACAAATATTGGAGAATTTACAGCACGTTATGAATGCAACTTGTTTTTGAATTTTGTTTCTCTAATTTGCGGAAAGATATTGAAAACTTGAAATTAGAGGTATAATTCAAATTAAGTTGAGAATAGTTCACAACACTAACAACATTAATAGTTATTAATACAAACGTAATTAAAAAAATCCATTGACTCCCATTTGAAACACATAATTGTAATTTTATATGTTTTTTTATATTATAGTGTCCACTCTTATCGTGGACCAATAAATAAATTCCAAACCGTTAGAGATAGATATATATTTCCAGTTAAAAGATACTTTTAAATAATAGGAAAAATTATAATTTATGTTGTTTGAGTTAATACATTTATTTCTCAGAAAGTTGCGAAATTTTTTTACAGTCCATCGGTTTTTTCAATCATCAATTAAAAAAATGTTTCCTCTCTAACATTTTAAAAAAGAAAAAAACTACCGTTTTACAACTAAAACTGTCCGAGTTATGAAGCACTGAAAATTCTTATTTTATATTTCTATTACTAATTTAACAACTTAATCCGTGGCGTAAAGGATGGATTGCAAGTTGAAATTATTTCCAGTCTTGTTACCTTTTCAAATTTTTCCTTAAATTAATTTATATACCACCTTTATTCAGGTTAAATAGCTATAACTCCACCAATTTTATTCTTTAAACGACGGGAATTCTTTTATCGGATGTTCTGGAATATCTACAGTTTTTTATTAAATATGATTGCTAGGACAGAGTGACCATATTAATAAGTTGGAATTTTTATCCTTTTTAGGCATGCATTTATTGACTGCAGCTACATAAAACATCATTTTTCTCAACATTGAAAACACTTTTCCCCAACTAAAACTATGTGACTATCTCAAACGCTTTAAAAAAATCAACCACAGAAACATGATAAGAATGGAAACCCTGTATAAATTAAAACGTTTTACGTATTCGTTCATCGGCAATTTTTATATTTCATTATCTCCCCTTCTCAACTTTTTTATTATTACTGTAAAAAATTAATTAAATCAATTGGCAAATGTAGGCAAAAATAAAATAAGCTCGTATCGCATATTCATAGTAACTTTATATGCTGCTTCTTTATCAGGAGATATAAAGCAAAATATTTGTAAAATTTTATTTAGTTTTATTAATTTTTAAATATTTTTTTCTTTATTATTAAAAGTTATAAAAGGTATTAAACGGTTTCAAATTTTAAAAAAATCTATTTTTCAGTAGCATAAAAATTCAATTTAGTAATCACTGAAGCAATTCCATTTTCTATCCAAACAATTTTATTATTAAAAAAATATTTCCATATTGGGAATCTTTGGAGAAATTAAACAAATTAACAAATAATCATTTTCTTAAAAAAGAAACCAAATTATACCTGGCCTCCATGCTTCACACTTCGACACTTCCCAACCTGCTAATAATCCATAACCTCCTGGCATTTATAACCAAAGGTGGAATAATTATGCGAAAATAATACTTAACAAATGCATTAAGTTCTACAACCTGCCATTTTCAAAACGTTAAATGATGTAGAAACGCTTGAAGCATCATCTACGCTGAAAGTCAGCAGACGGGAAACAAAAATTCAATGACGAGTACAGTAATTCTGCGAAGTTGGAGATTCGGTAAATTTATTTTTCGCTGATGCAAGTAATACATTTCTATCCTCATAGGGGCTTTCACATTTTGCTGCAGGTATTTTCCAGTAAACTGAGCATTGGAAAATATTTTGGTGATATTAAGCTCAAAAATGGGACAGCAAGCCGAAATTGCATTATTTGTCAAAGATTACGAAAGGTCTCACTAAAATATGAAAATCTTAAAGTTCAATGATTTGTAATAAAATATTTTCTTATTACTGAAATAAGTAAAAGTTTCGTAAATTCTCAGAAATTCAGAACAAAATAAAATATAAATGGGGAAACTATAATATATGTTGATCTTTAATAAATCAAAAATTAAGTAACACTTTGAAAATAAATTATTTTTGATTGTAATAAATATGCTCTTAATGTCCAGGGTAATAGAATAAAAAAATTTCAATATAAAAGCATAGAACAAAACAATTATTATAATTTTTTGAAGAAAAAAATAACAATACTAATTTTTTCTATAGTAAAAAAAGAAATTTAATGAAATATAATAAAAATAGTATTCTTTAAAAAAATAAATAGAATAACACTAGTATTTTTTAAAAAATTAATCAAAATAAAACTAGTGTTTTTTATGCATTAATATGAAATTTTTAACCAATGTTTGTTTTAAAAAAATTATTTGATCATCACTAAAAATTTATTTATTTGTATAAATATTACAACCGTAATAAATTGCAATATTAAAGAACATATATAATTGTTTTATAAATAATTTAAAATCATATATTGATATGTCTCTTCCAGTTCTAAGGCATTTAATATACAAATCAATGAACTTAAATAAATATTTTTCCCAAAATATTTAAATATTTTTATAGATAAAAACTGTAAAAATCACGCTAACTGAATCACGTTTGTAAAGTCAAAAGGTTTTTGTTTATATTTGAAAGTGTACCCGAAATTCGGTGAAAATACCGATTTGTGAGTAAGAATGAATTTCCTATAATATAATGAGACATGGCATGAATAAGGTATGATTGCTTCGACCATTGACTTCATGTCTTAACTGGCAAGTCGCTTATTTTTTTTAACTTTGCTACTTTTAATCTAAACCAAAAAAAAAATTGTTTGTTTATTCATTATTTGTTTATAATTTTGATTTTCACTAACATTACTCTCTTAATTTCTTTTCGTTTAGATCGGACTAGTTTAAAAAAGAAAATATTTTCAAGACTTCAATACAATTTGTTTTTTATCCAGCTTTCATTGAATTTCGAAGTGGCGTCAGTTAAAAAATCCTTTATTTTATTATGAATTGT
Organism: Argiope aurantia; assembly: GCA_026543865.1. NCBI lineage: Eukaryota > Metazoa > Arthropoda > Arachnida > Araneae > Araneidae > Argiope > Argiope aurantia. The sequence goes on from JAPMOR010039859.1 coordinate 317,162, forward strand.
TAGAGGTTAATTATATTAGAATCCAATCTTCCATAAGAAAATCATTCCCCAAATGCCTTGATTTTCATTGTCAAAGCCGTCACTGAAATCGGAATTAGTGATATTGTGGATACTAACTAGGACATTATAGTTTAAAGAAGTCAACATTTAAAACTTGCATTTAAAAATACTTTTGCCTCATCTATAAAAGCGCGTAATTATGTTATTTGTTAAGACGTTTTTAATCCTGTTTTTGTTCAATTCCCTTTTCTGGAAAGGCCCTCTACTTCAAGTTGCTTTTCCAATTTCTGTTTTATTCGACTCATTAGATCAAATTCTGATCCATTCTAAAAGGATTCACAATTTTTGAGAGAATATTTATTTTTTTCAAAAGAATTTTACGCATTCAAATTTGGATCTGTAATTTTGCTTAGTTTTTATGAGAATTTTTGAAAATACTGAAAATTTAAGAATGATTAGAAGTGTACCGATGGGTAGAATTGTTTTTATAAAAAGTTTTGTTTCTTAAGAAAGATTTCAAATTTTTAAACTTTACTTTTCCAAACAATATTGGCCTAAATCACAAAAACCAGCCAAAACTGTTGAAATACCCTTTTTGAGAACCGATTCAAATCAAATAATGGTTATATATCGGTACAAAAATATCATAGAAATCGGAGCATCGAAATATTTTAGATGATGAAACTCTTATAGACAAAAGCATAGTTTTACTAAAGTAGCAGATCATATTATCGAGAGATATACCTTGACAGCACCACAGTTATTTCGATTTAATGTATTTCTTAGTAAAGGAAAAGGAATGTGATACTCAGAACACTGAAACATCAGTGACAATAGCAATTAAAAACTTGAGGAGGGATGTTTACAACGTGATTGTTACTTCATCTAATTATCACCATTAATTTATTTGTTGAGTTAATGGCTGAATTGCTGCACTAAAGGTCTATTTGGAATCTCTGTAAAGAGATTCCAAATAGACCTTTCTGATTGATTCTGCAATTTGAAATTCCATCGATTGGTGACAGAGATCTTGAATATGTCGTAGAATATAAAGTGTTTAAAAATATATGAATGAAAGAGTTATTGAATTTTTCTACATAGCTATCAAGCTATGAAATAACGAGATCGTTATAAGAATTTTATGTCAAAATATAAATAAATTTTGAATCCAAAGATAATATTTTAAATAATATTGTTGAAATTATAGAATATAAAGAAGCTCATTCTAACAGTTAATACTACTAGAATGATACTATTTTTTAAATCATTAAGAATAGACATTTGCTTTCAATTATAAATAACTCTAAGTGATGTAAATATTTTATGTTGTTTACGTCAATAAATTTTCTTCTAAAATATTGACAAATTCTAATTTGTTATAAATGATATTATTAGGCATATTTCGTAAAATGTTTTAGAGATACTCACAGTGTAAATTAAAATAAACGCGTTTCTTAGCAATAAAAATTAGACACACTTCAGAAGTCGGATCTTAACAAAAGTACATTTTTTTAGTCAAACAGCATAATATTTTGTCAGAGTACTTTTCCAATTAGAAATTTATGCCTATTCTAGCTATTTAGAAAGTAATTATCATAACATGATTAGTATGGACACTATCTATTTTTAACATTGGTACAGGTAATTTTAATCTTTAGGGAATTACCTGTACTAAGTATTAAAATTTACCTTCTTCATTTATCCTTGAGGGAAATGGGGACTAATAGTAATCCTTCCTGGGAATAATAATAATCCTTACAGTTAAGGAATATAGGAACTTTCTAAGTTAAAAAATGATAAAATGATCACTAATATCAATCTTTATGAGAAAAATACAACTGTCTGAAATTTTGCAATCAACTCAAGATATTGGAAGGAAATTCATACTGTAAATAATGAAAAAAATTCTATTAATGCAGAGTGTATCATATTTTATTTGTTCCGATGCGAAGAAAATTACCTGCTTCAATTTGATAAAATGTTTACTTTACAGAAATAGGAAGATAAACCACATCAATTTCGAAAATATGTAATCTAAAATTGCCTGAAATTTAATGAAATTTAGTAAAGCACATAGAAATTTAGTTAGCACACACTTCGTGATTTCTAATCAGCAAATTACTTTGGATGCTTGTAACTATTTCTATACATAGTATATCATATAACCGTTGACAATCGATAAAAAATACCCTTCAAATTAATACCATTTAGTGTTTAGATGATGCATGAGTTTTCTTTGAGCGCCGTTCCGACATTTTTTCATTAGATATTGTGTATATTTCTTGGGAATTAGATAATGAAGACATTAGATGAACCATGGCAAATTTATTTCAAATTAAGGGAGCTACATTTAATGTTCAGATTATGTGCGATTACGTTGAGCGGTTTACTGATATTTCGTCACTAGATACCGTAAATATTTCTTGGGATTAGATAATTAAGACATCCTATATTAGATGAGTCATGACGATATTCAAATTTTCATAAATCAGTCGGTTTAAGTGATTGATTTAGTTGATTGGAAATTAACTCTTTTTATTTAAAATATTAGTGTTTCAAGAACATTTTGTTAATCGTGATTTCCTCAGCAGAAGCTTTATGTAAAATCAAAAATTCGTTATTTATTAGAGCATTTATTGAATCAAGTTACATAAATTATAATCATTTTCCATTTAGACTATTTTAGCAGATCTGTGTCTTACTAAAGGTTTACAAATTAGCTGTGTGCCCTGATTTGAATGGATATCCTGTTCATATTAAACATAACTTGCCTTAAAATAAAACTGATTTATTGGATTAATAATATGGAGATTGTAAAAGATCATAAAATAATTTTTCTTGAATTTATTTTTTAGAAAAACTAATATTTCATATATGTTTCCTTTCCTACAGACACGTGCCGAAAATTATATTTTTAATTGGAGCTTTAATCAATGTGATGGCAACACTTTGAAAAAAGCTAATTTTTTTCCCATGAATGCGAAACCTGCTCGTGCAGCTTCAATTTTGTTTTTATTTTGTGCGAAAAAAATTGTTGAAAAATATGGTTAAAATATTTATTTAAAAATTCATTAAAAATAGAAATTTAATTTTAAGTTTAAAACATTGGTATCATTTAAAATATAAATTTTTGATCTTTAACTTCATGTAAAAATCTTTTTTGTGCGGTGATATTTTCGGAAGTTATAGCAAAAACACGCCAAATTTTCGCTTAATTTTTAAATAAATAAAATTCTAATTCAAAATTCGAAAAAATAACCCCCAGGTGCCCATTCCCGACCTCCAAGGTATACACGTGCCAAATTAGGTAGCTGTAGGTTGAATGGTCTGGCCTGTAGAGCGCCAACACACACACACACATACATTGAGCTTTATTATAAGTATAGATAATACAGTAAAGAATCAATTTAGTACACTTAATTAGAATGTCTGAGGCTTTTCATTACAATGAATCACATCTTTTTTTTATTTTTAACTCTTAACAAAATAATGGTTAGAATTTGAGACGTAAATGAAAGATATTTTTATTGCAGAATTTGATACAAAGCCAGGAAAGTGCATTTCCCAATTCAATGACAATAGCAGAAGTTTTAGGAATGAGGACGAGAAGCTTCCGGTATTGTGGTTGGATCTTGCCACTACCTTGATTAGTATAGTAATGGTTACCTCCTCTGGATGACGGGACGTGCTTCCCAAGGGAAGGGTTGCACCTTGACCGGTGGTGACCTTTAGGACTCAAACTTAGTTTTCACCAGAGTTGCTGTCTCGGCGGTATGGTCAGTCAGATTTAATCCAAAATTTAATTTAATTAAGCAGCTTAAACTTCAATTTATATTTTCAAATTATAATTTAAAATTTCTTTTTTCGTTTTTAAGGAGAAAAAAAATTTTCATTCATGTACAGGCTTTCGAATATTAACATTTCTTAAGCGAATGTGTAGAAACTAAGAGTAATTTTTTTAGAAATTAATATAAAGAAAAATCGCATTTTAATAGAAAAGATTTTATTACATCTTCAAACTTATTGTCAGAAGTTTTTTTTTCCTTCCAAAAGAAAATAAAATTTTCTTTAGCATCAACATGAATATTACCATGTATATATAGCATTGTAAGCAGATTTACTTGATTTTTACTCGTTCTATTTCTATTACTAAAGGATGACTTTAGTAGTCAAACATTAGAAAATTATTTTTATTCAAAGAAAAAACGTAGGGGAAAAAAATTTTGAAATTGTTTCATTGTTCGGCACCATGCATCCATAGAAGATTTCAGCGAATTTTCCAAACTGGCTACTCATCTGTCCTACATTTACCCTCCTCCGAAATCCTAAAATGCTATAAGTGATATTCTTGTATTAAATGATGGATTAAATCATATATTTTGCTACATTTTTTCAAGTACGTATTGTTTTAAAACTTTGATATTTTTAAGAAAACAAATTTATGCATTACATAAATGAAAATATATTTTGTTTTAATAAACATAAAAAGAAATACTGCAAGTTATTTGCTTAAAATTTAGTGTAAGTATTCTCTGTGGGACTTACAACTGCATATTATTGTGCCCTTAGCTCTCGATCATACATCAAGAAAATATAGATTTATTTCAGACTTTTTGCCAATTGTACGAAAAACAGTTTATATTATATAAATGAGTGCATTAACTCTGGTATTTCTTCATCTCCTATTTTTCTACGCTCTGGGTTTTTGATTAGACAAATAATTTATAGTTAAACAATAGAAATTTCATCCACGTATCGATAATAAAAATAATGGAAATAAAAGAAATATAATAAATGCAAGTTATTTTTAGAAAAAATAGTGCACTAAAGCCAAAACCAAAGTAACACTATAGCAATAAAAAGTCAATTTAACTCTTTAATTAAAAAGTGTTTATCTAAATTATTGTAAACATGCCGGAACAAAATAAGATCTAGAGGGAAATTAACGCACGGTAGTTATAATAAATAGGAATAAAACAACTAACGTTTCTGAAAGAAGAATAACAATTTATCCTTAGGGATTTTTAACATTACATATAAATCATGATGTATATCCTCTGAACACAATTCATTTAACTCATAAGTGCGTAAATCTTCCTTTTTCCCCTGACAAAAAAAATTCATTTTTGCAAAAGAAAAATTAATTTTAAATATTACTTTTGCTTTGTCAGAAGCACTGAAAACATTTTTGGTAATCAGACTTGTTAAATTGTTGATTTAATTTTTTTAAATTTATGCTAATCCTCACTCGTATATTTCTTGGATGTTTTGGATTTTTTTAAAATTATTTTTTTTATTTTGAACAATAAGTTTAATGTTTTTAATAGATGATATATGCAGAAAAAGTAAACATTTTAATAAGTAGTGCTTTAAAAGATTTTTCATTATTTTTTCATGAGACTTAAGAGTTTATTTCGTTGCTATATTCACATGTATAATATATTGTCAATAATCTACCATGGGTAAAAAAAAATTCTCAAAAAACCCATTGTTTTTTTAATTGATTCTTATTATTTTAACTAATTAAAATACAAATCATATAATGGTCATAATTGTAAACAAAATCCTTAATCTCATGGTTTCTGTAGCATGTTTAGCAATGTCAAAATAATAATATGATATTTCAAATTTTTTCTTGAGGTTTGAACTTGAATAAATTTGCTAAAATTGAGTTTCTGTGTTATATATTTACAACAATGAGAGAATTGAATATCTAATTTTAGGTAACATTGTCCCTCTACTCTTATCTTTGACATCAGTTTGCGTGTGTGTGTTATATCACAGATTTAATCAAAATAATTGGAAACTGTTTACGAAATAATTGAAGGAAAATGTTACTTGATATTGAATAATATTACCTACATGATATGACATATTAAATACTGTATAAGCAAAAGAAAAATCGTTGGTTGTCTTTGTACGTCATATTAAACTGTTGAACACATCCGAACTGAGCTCTTTGTAACTATAGGAAATCCACAAGTACAGGAAATAGATAGCTGGGAAATTTGCAACCAATGTGTTACACACCTATGCTAAGTAAGATCTCCAAGATTGACTTTTTGCAAAAAATAATACCTCAAGTTCTGCAAAAACTTTTTGTACTGTTGTAATTTGTTACAGCTGTGAGTTCTGCTACTAGGGGTCAGTTTCTTCTTGGGTGGCAAAAAAATGAGTTTCCGATTCCACGTTTGTAGCTTAACGAATGGACTTCATGTTGGAAGCACAGAATGAATTAACTGTTGAACTTTCTAAACATACTTTCTATCCAGTGTTTTATTTTATTATCTCTATCTAATGTCATCAGGTCTCTATCTGATGTTCATCCGAAATAAATATTTTAAATATGCTCCTTCTTTTTGAATAACTTTGTATGTTCGCTTTCACACTTATGTTTTTTCTACTTTGATTTTTAAGCTATCCTGTGTATGTTTCTGTTTTTATCGCAAACTGAAAAAAAAATGCTATTAAACTGGGAAGAATAGATTTTGAATTGGAAGGTGAAAGAAATCAGAGTTAATAAGATAAATGAGAAGGAAATATTCTATTTTTTTATCCTCAATATTTGCTTCTTTTCCGTATATGTACTTTAGTCAACAGCATTCCGTTATGGTAATAATAAATTAAACTAATTTCCGCTGAATCTAGTTAAGCATAAATTTCTTATGCATCGATAAACACCATTTTCATACATAAAGAAAATGAAAAAAAAAGCAGAACCTGCAAAAAATTAAGCTATTTTCATTATTAAAATAATCTAATATTAATCAATGCAAACACTTTTAAGTAAACTGAGGTGTTCAGAAGAATACGGAAAAAAACCATGAAGGTAAAAAAATCAGTTAAGCCAAAGTGTTTTTTTTATTACATAAAATTTACAATTAAGATTTGGTGAAATTCGCCCGATTAAATCTTCTCAGATATGAACATGGTGATTTTTTCTATGCTCGAGTTCAATTAATTTTTAAAAAAGTATTATAAAATTTTTTCAGTGTAGTATATTTACTTGTTCCGTTGTAAGTAAGCTCTATTTTTTTTAGTTAATTATAATTTTGGATATTTATATTAATCTTATTTCAATGTTTTCGTTACATACATTTATTGTTGATATATCTAATTAATTTCTCTTTACTTGTTTGGAATGTTTTTTTTGAAAGATCATTTACCTGTATTTATTTTAATGCTTTTTGGAAATTATGTTACATGAAAAAATATTTATCAACTTGTATTAACTGTAAATTAACAAGTTGGACTTATTAACAAGTATGATAGTTGAAATAATAAAAGAAAGATCAGTGTTAATAATCTTTATGCTTTTCATCAATCTGTTCTATTTCAGCTATCACGGTCTTGAATTTGAAATAGGCTGTGATTAATATTGAAATTAAATACTAATTACTTTAGGTAGTAAGTAAGAATAGCACTGACAATGTACAATTAAAACATTAAACGAAGCAGACTGTTACTAAATTACATTAGAAATGCAAATATAAACAATGAATAGAATAAGTAAAAGTTGCAAAACACAACGTGGTATAAATATACCACAGAATACGAGATTTAAAATTATTATATTAAAGGGTCATAGAAATGCACATTATTTACTAAAATATTCAACATAAATAATATGCAATATGTGTATCTGGTTAATAAGCTAGTCGCCGAAGGCGGTGTATAAAGGTGAGTATTTTTTATTTAGATGATACTCTTATTCTACTAATATTTACTGTATTTGGCAACTTCCTGAAAATACATTACTCTATACGCAGAATTAAAATTAAGTGAAACGTAAAAGTATTCAAGATACAAACCACATAGCATTGCATTCTCATTTTAATTATTGTGATATGCGACAAACTGTGTAATTCAAAACTTTCTCTTAAGTTATAATTAAAAATAGCATATTCAATTTAAATTGCTGATTGGCTCAGTTAACCGCTAGTTTTCATTTCCAAGCAATCATCCTTCATTTCATAATCTGAAAGGATGACAATTTAAACCTACCACAAAACTGACAAGTCTTTGTAAATTTTAAACAAAACGGGAAACATGAATTTGTTACAAAGTTTCCTCCTCCTCAAGGTCATAATTATTCTATTCTATTTAAGAATAATAATTATTCTGAAATTATTTCGTCTTAAGGCTATAAATTTAGCTTTTAATCACTGTTAGTAAAGGAAAATCTCTTGTAATAACTGGTAGTTACTGCTAGTTTCGAGGAAAATAATTTTTCCTTAATAGATATTTCGAAAGATATTTAAGTGCAACTGCTGTGTTAAAAGCATTTCATTTGAATATAATAATGGTAATAAACCAATATTTAAAAAACACTTCACATCTATTTTTCTACATTAAAGATAGAAAAATAGTATCAGAATTCTATTTCCGTCGATTTCAGTTTTAAAATGCGTTACATCTTAAGGCCGCTAGGAAAACCTGAAAATCCTATAAATCGAATATACTGCTATTTTTAAGTGAATTTTCACTAAATGCGTTTTTCTCTTAAGAAGTGCACCATTTTCTTATTACAAAAGCTGTTTTTTTCTATGAAGAATTTCAATATGCAGTGAGATATAAGATGACGAAGCTAATTATGTCGTGTGATTTGCATAATTAAAAAATGTTATATTGAATAGATATAAGGAATGCTATTATTACAGTTATTTAATAAAACAATGATCGGCTGTCTCTGAACAGCGGGGCAAGTGCCCTAATTACAAACAAACAATAAAACAATGAAAGCGGTGTCAATTATATTGCAACAAGGATTTGTTTCCTAAAATATTCTGTAAAAAATATTTCCAAAATCTTGCCAAAATTCAATAAAAATTTTGCATGATAAATGAATTGAATCCTTAAAACGATAATATTTTTGAACTTTAAAATGGCTTGAATATAATTTTGTACAATCATGTTTTCAGAAATGTAAAAATAATTATAACATATGCACATTCCTACTTCCTAAAGGAGGGATGGCGAACCAGTGGAACGCGTGCCATCGATGGCACGTGACACAATATTTTGGACACGCCGCCGATCAAAACGGCTGGAATGTGATTTCTTTTGATAAACTGAATTTGTTCCAATTCGATTGGCTGGAAATCGGAGAATATGAAATGCAACTGATTGATTTTCAATCTAGATCAATATTTATTCAAAAATTTATTGAAAAAAAAGAAAAAGTTGGAATTGATTGAAACAGAAAGATTAATAAGCAACATGGAATTCGATTCAAACATTTAACTGTTTTAAGAAGCTGGCTCGTTCTGTTTTAAGCCTATTTTCCTCCGTGCCTGTGAGTCATTTTCAGAGAAGAATAGCATTAAAGACTATCTTAGAACAGCAGTCATCTTGGCAGATGACTGCGATTCATCATGTATTCTGAACATCTTACAATTCTAATATAAGTTATTTGTCATTCAATCTGCAACAGAAAAAGTCTCACTAATGTTACTTTAATTTGAATTACACATATAACTAAAACATTTAATACTATACAGTGCAAAATGTATTTTTTGGTAGTAAATAAAGAGTTTGGAGTTGTTATTATTTAGTTTTATCAGCTTCCCAATAATCACAGGCCAAAATTATTTGATGACACATCTATATCTCATTAGACAATTTTTTTTTAGAAAAAATGACACGTTGATCCATAAAGTTTCGCCACCCTGTCCTAAAGTGTACTTTTGCCGAATGATCTGATTTAGGGAAAGTGTATGAAAAAAATAGATACTTCTCTTTCATTAAAGAATAGACATTTCTTTTAACTTTTTAAATATGAAATTACATCAAAACATGCACATAAAAACTATACCAATAACATAATAAGGACTAAAAGACGCACATGAAAAATGTATTCAAGATTAAAAAAATAGCTGATTTTTTTACGCTCTTAAGGAGATGGGCATTTATAGAGATGAGCAATTGATAAATAGTGTTGAGAAAGAGGAAAATCAATAATTATACGTAAGGCTAAGAACCTCTAAGATCTTTTCCCTTCATAATGTACAAATATTTTCTAGGTCATCTATTGAAAAGAAACCCATCTATTGTAACCATAATACAAGAGATGTTCAAATGAAAAGGGATAAAACAACACTGCGGTTATAATTGAAGACTTTATTCAAAGTACACACCAAAGGTCTGAGCACAACGATTAACGAGCCGAAGGATTCCTTGTTCCCAGAATTTCTGTGGCCATGACGAGACCCAATACTTCGAAACGTCCTTCAGTTCACCGCCCGAGATGAAGCGGTTCCCTTTCAGATGTTTTTTCAGGGGACCAAACACATGAAAATCGCTGGCCGACATGTCCGGGCTGTAGGGTGGATGGTCGAGCTGTTCCCACTTGAACTTGGCCAGTTCTGCGTGTATGACCTTGGAGACGTGTGGACGCGCGTTATCATGGAGTAGAGCCACACCCTCTGTGAGTAGCCCCGGTCTTTTGTTCTTGAAGGACATGCGTAGTCTTCGGAGTGTCTCACAGTACACATCGGAGTTAATGGTTCTTCTGTACTCGTGGATTTCAACAAGTAGCAGACTTTCGATGTCAACTGGACGGCGCTCTTTATTTTTATAAAGCCTCTTCTCTCTCCTACGCATGCTCTGATCTAGATGGGAGACCCCAAACGCATCCCTAGATGTCTCGCTACGTTCTCCCATAGCGGCATAGGCAAATATGTTAGAGGTTAAGTTATTACTCCGTTTCGAACCTTTTTCATTTAAACATTCCAAATAATAATCATGTTGTGAATTTTATACAGGATTTACCCCATATGAGAGTCATCTATTCAAACTGTGTGTGATATGCAAATTATTTGAAATTTTCATTTGCAAGAAACTCTAAATATTTCCTCGGAATATTTAAACGGAATCAAATGCATAAATATGGTGTCAGCACATAAATGAATTATGTTTTTGAATTCTGAAATAAATTAATGAAAAAAAAACCAAAAAAAGTAAATAACTTCTGACGTATTTTTCGATACAAAGAAAAATTACATGCCTATGAAATTTTATCAGCGATCATCAATCATTCATTCAGTTTACAAATAAGCAATGCCCGATGCTTCCAAGCTTGCAAACTCTCGTTCTCAATGGAAATTCAATATCTTTGCTTGGATTTAATTCAGAATAAAATTCAGAAGTTTTTGCTCGTATAAGCATAGAAAAAAAACCATTAACAAAAAAAAAGACCTAATTTTTACCAAGACTATATTTTTCTGAATAAGGCCAGCAAATAAAAGAAGTATAAAACTAAGGGACTTGATAAAATTGAAATTTAAGTAACTTTTCAATTAAATTAAAAAAATCCATTAAATTTAAAGAAAAAAAACTTTAATTCTTTATTTATATA